>PVJO010007577.1:0-81004 GCA_004026905.1 Hystrix cristata
ACATGTTTTTTAAAGTGCAATGAAATATTCATTAAAATACAGCATATTCTGTGGTATAAAATATCTTATGTCATGATAAACTTAGAAGAATTCATATCAGGCAAAGTATGTACTCTGGTCACAGTGGAATTAAGCAATGAATCAGTTACAGAAAAATCTTTTTAAAATCCCCAGATACTTGAAAATAAACAGCACACTAGTAAATAGCTCTTGAATCAAAGAATAAATCATGAGATAAACCAGAAGGTGGTTTGAAAGAAAGAAAATGGAAAAATATCAAAATTTGTGAGATGTATTATTAAATTAGTACTTAGCAGGAAAGTAAGCTAAAAACTCATATTAAAAAAGAATAAATGTTTTAAATCAATGACCTTAGCCTCTAATTAGGAAATTCAACAGTGTCAAGCAAATTAAGCAACAAGTAAATGGAAGAAAGTCCATTAAGGAAGTACCATTAACAATCAGAGCAGAAATCAATGACACTGGAAAAAGAAAGAAAATCAATGAAACCAGAACTGGTTCTTTGAAAAGATTAATAAAATTTATAAATCTTTAGACAGATCAAGACCAAAAAATGGTCAGTATCGGTATTGAGAGAGTTGGCATCAGTATAGATTCTGCAGGTATTTAAGCAGAGGTTCTCACCTGGGGCTGCTCCTTTCGAGAGTTTTTGCCAGTGTCTGGAAGTTGGGGAATAAGGGTCATTGCTATGTTATCTATATAGTGAAGAGAGATCAGGAATGTTGCTGCATACCCCACAATGCATAGGACAAAGAATTATCCAGCCTAAAATGCCAATATTTTCCTGCTGAAAAACCTTGCACTAAAAGGATAACAACAGAATATTACATATAGCTTTAAGTCAGTAAATCAACAACTTAGTTGAGCCAGGCAGGTTCCTTGAAAAGTATAAACTCAAAGCTCACTCAACAAGAAATAGCCTAAGTAACCCAATATTTATTAAAGAAACTGTGTAGTGTAACATCTTCTCGCAAAGGAAGCTCTAAGTCCAGCTACCCTCACTGATGATTTCTAGGAAATATTTAAGGAAGAAATTCTACATAATCTCTTACCAAAAATTGGAAATTTGGAAATACTTCTCAACTCATTCATTAAACTTGGCATTTCTTGACACCAAAACCAATGACGATACAAAAAAAAAAAAGTCCAATCAATCCAACTCTGTCTATCCACTTATCTACTCTCTATCTATCCATCCATCCATCCATCTATCCATCCACCCATCTATCCATGCTGGTTTAATCACAGAAATTCAAGGTTAGTTTAACATTTGGAAATTAATGAGTATGTTTATGTTAATAAACAGAAAAGAAAAGCTATATGATCAACTTAATAGGGTCTGACAAAATCAATCATCCTTTCCTGGTGAAAACTCTCAGCACTCTAAAAATAGAAGAAAAGTTCCTCAGCTTTATAAAGGGCATCTATGAAACACCTACAGCTAACATCATACTAAAAGTAAAAGAACGGAATGTTCTTCTTAAACTCATGAACAAGTGAAAGATATCTGCTCTCAGCACTTCTTTTTTTTCTCCTTGTTTCTCATCACTTCTATTTATTATTTTGCTGGAGGATTCTAGTTAGTGTAATAACACAAGAAAGGGAAACGAAAGGCATCCAGGTCAGAAAGGAGAGGTATTTTTATTGATAGACAGTACAATCATCCATGTAGAAAATCTTATCAAATCTACAAAAACTACTAGACCTAGTAAATGTGTTTTGCAAGATATGTACAATATACAAAAGTTGGTTTTATTTCTATATAGTAGCAATGGACAAATGGAAATTTAAGTAAGAATACATTTGCAATAAACTGCAGAATTGGAAATACTTAGGAATACAGTAAATCTAACAAAACATGTGACAGACCTCTATGCTAAAAAGTACAAACTATTGTTCAGGAAAATTAGTGAAGACTTAAAAAAGTGATGTACCGTGTTCATGGGTTCAAGTATTCATTTAAAGATATAAATTCCATAAATTTATCTATGGCTTCAACAGAATTCTAATAAGAAATCACAGCAGTTGGTTTTTTGTTTTGTTTTCTTTTCTTTTTAGGAACTGAAAAATGATTTCTAGAAATCATGAAATGTAGGGCTTGGGACAGTTGCAATAATTTTGAAAAAGAATTAAGTTGGAGAACTAACACTACCTGATTTCAAGACTGATTACGAACATACGTGAATCAAGACGGCATAGTGTTAGCATAAAGAAACAAATAAACAGGACAGAATAGAGAGACTAGACGTAGACCCACACATACATGACAACTGATTTTTTAAAAAACAAAGACACAATAAAGAAAGGACGTTCCCTCCAATCGTACTAAACAACTGGATAGCGACGAGCAAAGGAATGAACTGGGATCTCTACCTAATGTCATACACAAAAATTAATTCAAAGTGGCTGATAGCTGTAAAGTCTAAAACTAAAACTCCTGGAAGAAAGTATAGGATCAAATTGTGAACTTCTGTGAGGTAACAGTTTGTTAGATATCAGACCAAAGGCACAACCCATAAAAGGATAAATTGGTTAATAGAACGTCATTAAAATTAGAATTTTTCTGCCCTGTTTGGATACTGTAAAGATAATGAAGATAATGAAGATTAACTACAGATTAGTAGAAGATATTTGCAAATCATTGATCCGGTCACTAATTATATCCAGAAAACATTTTAAAAACCTCTCTAAACTCAATAAATAAGCAATCCAGTTTTAAAACCCTGCAAAAGATCTGAAAAGACATTTAAAGAACATACACTTGATAGCAAACAAGCATATGATAAAAGATGCTTGCTATCCACAGTCATTAAGACAAGGCAAAGAAAACTCAGGGGAGAACACCAGATATGTTAGAAGCTGTTTCTTAGGACTAGACCTCCAGCATGTCATAATCTTACTTTGGATCTTCATTTTTGGCTTTGTAATACCAGGGGTAAAAATAGGTAGTTTTGAACGTTTCCTCAAAGGTTTCATCACCTCCTGTGCAAGTTTCCTTAAACACACACACACACACACACACACACAGCCAAGCACATACATGCAAATCTGCATTCTCACCCACCTGAAGAGGGGGAAGGAGCAGGTCCCTAGAGGAGCAGGCCCCTGTCCCACAGGGTGAGCTTTGGGGCGCTACTCGCTGACATCCTGATAGTGTTAGGAGACGCACCAGAGACACTACCTTACCCTGCCTGGGAAAGCCCGGGAAGGAGGGTGCTTCTTGTGGTTGCTGGGTCGTACACTGTCATTCAAAGTACAGAGTGAATTCCAGATAAGGATAGCAGGTTGAATTTGCCTCTAATAATTCTCTGTCCTGCTATATCTTTAAAACTACAGGGAAGAGGATTTTTAATGTGAGGAGAATAGGGGAGGAGAAAACTGGAACAAACTTCTGGAATCCAGCAGGCAAATAAAGAAATGCTAACTAACACAGCAAACACAAGGAAGCTGAGTCATAAATCAGCAGCTGGAGAGAGGATTTATACCACAGATTCTCTAAAAAGCCTTGAACTCGGAACATCGTGTATTTCCTGGTCAAGAGAAGAGGCTAAACAAGGAAGATTTGTTGAAAGCGATTAAGAAGTAATCTGATCTCTGGCTCACCTTGCCAGTTTGTGTAGATTGTTACTCCTTCCCGACCCTCACAGATTATTTTCTGCATTGGGAAAACACGAGGTCTCTGGAGGGGAGGAGAGTAGGAAAAGATGGAGATGAGATTAAATAAATATATTCCTGACTTCTGAGACATTTCCTCCATCCTTACTCAGTCCCTAGAACCTTGAAAGGGCAGCCCAAGGCTTTGTAAGTCCTCAGGGAATCTGACCAGCTCAAGAAAAAAAATCTTAGAGACACTGACTATGAGTTTTCCTGTGAAACAATTCAGCTAGGTGACCCTTGGTTCACCCTCAGTGAATAGGCAGACATCCCGCTCACATGGTCAGAGTTTCCATTCACCCTAATAAGCAGGTGATCAGGGATTATGATCCAGGGGAGAAAAGCCCTAATGTGAAGTCTCCAAAGACAAACCAACAGAGAAAGGCAACTTGGACAGAACAGGGAAATTCCAAGAAAAGAAGCTTTTTACAAGCCTATCAGCCTTTCTCCAAGATAGAAGAAAGGCTATTTCAACTTTGGGACAGCAATAGAATACAGACACATGGAACTTAGGAATAAAAAAGAGCTTTAAACATTTAGTAACATGATGGAAAATTTTTAGGTTGAACAAACTGAAAGATAAAGCTGATGAACTGTTTGGGTCTTGGAAGTTCCTCAAAGGCCATGTGTTAAAATTATGGTCCTTGGCCTGTGGTGCTGCTCGGAGAAGGTGGAAACTTTATGATGTGGGACTAAAGGCAGTTAGGCAATGGGGGCTCTGCCTTCAAAGCAGATGTTGGGGCCCAGCACTCTCCTATTCCCTTTTCTGTTCTCTTTTTTTCCTTTTCTTTCCTTTCCTTTTCTCTCTCTCTCTCTCTCTCTTTCTCTCTCCCCCTCCCCCTGTCCCATATTGGGGATTAAACCCAGGGTCTTCATATTGAGCTACATCTCCAGCCCACTTTCTGTTTTCTATTTTGTGACAGGGTCTCTCTAAGTCACTAAATTGTCCAGGCTGGGCCTGAACCTATGGTTCTCCTGCCTCAGCCTCCCAGAGTGCTAGGATTACAGGCATGTACCACTATGCCTGGCTTCTTTTTTGCTTTCTGACCACAAGGAGGTGAACAAACCTCCTCTGCCACATCTTCCTTGCCATAATTTACTGCTCCATTACAGTTTGAAAGGCAACAGAGCCAACGCACCATAGAGTGAAACTCTGAGCCAAAATAAACCTTTTCTCTTTTTACATTGATTTGTCTCAAGTATTTATCACAGTTTGGAAAACTGACTAACACATATTTCAAAAAGTAGAGCAAAAAGTCAAAAATGATGCAAAAAGAAAAATTAGAAATTAGAAAACTAGTCCAGGAGAAGGTCAGTATCTAGACAACAAGCAATTCAGAAAAAGGAAAATAAAAAAGAAAGAGAAAATATAAAATGGGAGGGAAGAAGTCATTATCAAATAACTTGAACAATTCACCAGACCAGAATGATGTAAATTTCCAGACTGACATATAGTGGATAAAAACAGCTACAAATCAAGGCATGCCATTGTGAAACTAGAACTCTGGGGATAAAGGATCTCAGACGATTGAATGATACAAAGGATCGAGTTGGAGCGTCATAAGGCTTCTCAGCAGTGATACCCGAGGTTCAAAACTTTGAAGAAAAATGATTTTTTAGAATTCTGTACATAGTCAAAATATTAATTAGTACAATGATTGAATAAAGACAGTTCAAAGAGTCAATTTTCAAAAATAGCGTTTTGTATATGCCTTTATCAGGAAGCCATTAAAAATCTGGGAGAAACTTTTTTAACTTTTTAAAATATGTGATGCTTTTAATGTCTTGAAAAGCTGTTTCTACAGTGGAATGGGTTTACATTTGAATTAGCGATGAGCACCAGTAATAACAATAAAATTATTATCTAGGGAAACAAAAAGTTATTTGGCATAGGAAAAGCCAAAACAGTTTTCTACTTGGCTCAAAATTACTTTTACACAGTGTGGTGAACTTAATGTGGTCAACGTGCCCCAGAACGCCCAGCTGGACTGAGTTGGTGTGATGTTGAGTGTAGAGGAACCACTTGAGGATTGTTGCTGATGCAACCTAAAGCAGAGTGGGAGCAGAAGCTAGCTGGCAGGTTGTTTCCCAGGAAAAGCTCTGCTGTGGCTGGTTCTCCTGAAGGGGACTCAGCTGTTCTCATTGAGGAAGGAGCTCAGGGCCTTGCTGTCGTTGAGGATGGCTGCTGTTGCTTCAGGGGAGCTCTGGTTGTCATCTCTGCTGCGAGCATCATATCCTGGTTCCAGTAAAGATTTCTTCAGCCATCATCTGCAGACACGGACATACATGGGACAGTGCTGTGGGGCTCCCAGCCCTTGATTGGATCTTTTGGGACTCCAGTGCATAGATAGATATTTGGCACTTCCTGCATGTGGCTTGTGGGTGAATATTGTAACTTATAAATGTCCTCTATTAAATCTGCTCTCTTATAACCATTGACTCTGAAAACCTAAGACACACAGTTATAGTATTATAAACATCAAGTAAAGATCTAACAAAAAATGATGATACGACCATATTAGAAAGTTCAGATGAGAAGGACATATGAGGCTCATGAGCATATCTTTCACTTGCAAAGTGATACACCAATAGATATTGCGTAAAGATGAAAAATCAAGGACAACAATGCAAGTGTTTTTTTAGAGATATAAAAGTCAGTATCGAAAACATCAGTGCAGATGTTTGAAAGTGGTTCATCAAGAGAAAAGACAGTGGGGAAATGATTATTGTCCTAGCAGCAATGTAGAACTCTTTGATTCTTTCAAATTTGTGCTTATATACTTTAATAAAAATTAAAGATGAAAATATAAATAAATTGCAAAGAGCCCACATTACATTCTCTCTGAGCTAGTAAACAAAATGAAATGATAAATATTTTATACCATACGATTCCAACCAGCATCGCTTGAACCACTTTGAGTTCGGAGTCTCAGAGTTTCTGAGTTGGAATAAAGCTCAGCATGGTGCCATGATGGACACAGGAAGCACCAGGATGCACATACCCAGGGCGGGAGGAGACACAAGGCACGTGTGGCCTTTGTTCGTGAAAAAATAACCCACGTAAGATATTTATATCAACAATGATGTTGAGGAAGACGTTTTGCCTTCTAAAGTTCCTTGTCTTAAGTATGAAAAGTACAATAAAAAGATGATTAAATGATCCAATAGATGGCCAATAATGAACTGATTTCTCTTAAAAACAGAATACTCACCACTTCAGAGTTTAAACTTTCTGACCTGGAGGCAAGCCAAAAATAATAAAGGAAATATCAAGTGTGAGAACAGAGACTTGGCTAATTCAAGTCCGTGATGTCAGTTCAGGATTGCATAGATTTCACTTTCATCCTATCATTGGTGAGCACAGGTGAGAAAGAATTCATAAGCACTAAGGAGTGACTAAATAAACCCGGTAAAAGACTCCCAGGGGCGGGGTAGAGAAGAAACGTTCCACATTCCAAACTCCGTGTGAGTTCCAAGAATCAGCTGCTCCAGAACGTGCTCGCTTCGGAAGCACATATACAGCTGCCCCATAAGACGCCTGTACACCTGAGCCTGTGAGCGCTAACAAAACACATTTCCAGAATCAACAAGGAATGAATTCAAGTGATGCAGTTAATTCTCAAGCTCCCCACTGCCTCTCCTATTTTGGTATTAACCTAGCTTCCTTAGACTATGTGCACATTTCAATTCCACGGTATAATTATTCCAGCTTTGGTAACTACCAGGCTGTAATTTGAGCTGGCTTTTCAACAAACCAAACACAAAGCTTCTCATTTGTATTTCTGAAATCTAAAATACAAAGAGATTTAAATGTAAAGATAATCTTTTGCTTGGTCACACAAACTCAGGGAATTTTTTTCTCCGACTATTGCCATTAGGGATATTAAAATTGTGAAACCAAATATGTAATTTATGCTAATGAAACGACCTGAGTCTTCTTGCAAAGGAGTCAGGATGTTCTGTTTGTTACTAATAAATTTTTACAGTTTATTTTTAAATTTATATGTGAAAAAATTCGCTTTTTTTGAGTTTTAATACTAATTACCAGGAATTTCAACACAAATGTAGACTTCACAGTCACCACCACAATCCGGATGCAGAAGTGTTCCATTGTTTCAAACTCCTCATACTGCCCCACCTATAATCCCCGGAAGCCACTGATCTGTTCTGTTCTCACAATCTCCCTTTTTTCAGAATGTTATATAAATGAAATAGTTCATAATGGAAACTTTCATGCCTTGCTTCTTTCACTTATCATAATATATTTAAGATGCATTCATATTATTGCGTATATCATATGTGTGTGCATGCGTGTGTGTTTATATGTATCTGTATGTATATATGTGTAATATATTTTATATGATATATTGTGCATAAATTTTTATTTTCAAGTTTTATTCTTAAAAGATTTGTAGAGTCATAGGAAATTGCAAAGACAGTGCAAGTAGGCCCTGTGCCCTTCCCCAGTAATTTCCTTCAATGGTCATGTCTTACATAATGACGATATATCAGAAACAGGAAACTGACGTTGATATCCTGTTGGTCATTTTACCTCATGTAACCACCATCTCAGTGGTTCAGCACAGAACGTTTCCTTCACCACAAGGGTCTACCTAGTGTGACCCCTTTATATTCACCCTCCTTCCCCTCTTCACCTTTGGCAACCACTAATCTGTTATCCATATCTATACAGTCATCAATTCACATATATAAATGTCATCATACAATATGTGACCTTTGAGATTAACTTTTCCCATTAAGCACAGTGCCCTGGAGAAGTTGTTGTGTGGATCCACACTTCATTCCTCTTGATTAGCGAGGTGTGCGTTGTGTACATTTTTCCAGTTTGTTTATCCATTTGCCTGTCGATGGCCATTTGGATCATTTCCAATGTTTGCCAATTATGAATAAAGCGTCTATAATATTTACACATAGGTTTTTATGTGAACCTGTTTTCATTTCTCTTGAGAAATATCTAGGGAAGGAAAGGCTGAGTCATATGATAAGTGAATGTTTATCTTTAAAAGAAAATGCTACCTTGTTTTCCAAAGTGGCTGCACCACTCAACATTCCCAGCACAATTTACTAGGGCTTTCATTAGTCACTTCTCATCCTTGCCAGCACTTGGCAATGTCAGGTTTTGTTTTTAGAAATTCCAATAGTGTAAAACAACATCTTACTGATTTAATTTGCATTTACTATCAAAAAGAAATCTCAGTTTGAAGAAAGACTACTTTGGTTTCCCTACTTCATATTTGTATTACCCCTTACTGATGAAACCAAGAAAGATGACGAGGCATTACCAGGCCTCCTCTGCCTCAGGAACCCGAAGATGGAAACCATCAAGACAGCTGCCATGAGACAGTTAAATGACAGATGTCATTCTTGCTAACTTGTCCCTTAGCTGAGGGGAAAAAGCTAATCTGGTTTGTAAGAATTATAAATGAAAAAGCAAGCTGTATTCTCACTTCGTGTAAATAGTGCATTCCAGAGGCATCGTGTGAATTCAATTTTATTCCTTGAATTTAAGTTCAAGAGTACTGGGAATGCCTGATGTCTTGAAGAATTTCCAGAGGAACTGATTTATTAAAACGGAATCAAAGCGATTGGAGTAGAAAGAGCCAGGATGGGAATTCAGAAGTTCCATTCTAGACACCGTCTTGTTTCCTACTGGCTATGTGACCTTGAATTTTAAATCTCATCAAACCCGTGTCCCCTACTCTGCAAAATTAAAGTTCAGGCTTATTTCAGTCACATTTCCTAGAGTACAAAATCATCCACAGAACCGTAGATCTATAGGGTGTACACATACTGAAAAGAAAGGTTCTGTGTTCAAATTAGCTTGGTAAATATTGAGTTAAATTTCGAGAGGTTTGGTTAACACAGTACTTTCTCATTTTGGGAAATGCTAGACTAGAGTAATTGTAATGTTCCTTCTCAATCTAACTTTTTAATATTTCCAGGCTTATTTAAAAAGTAAACTTGAACTCTTCCTAGTGTATTTGCTTGGAAAACTTTCATTTTGCACATAAAGTTTTAGACAAACTGGCTCCATGGTACCGTAGTGTCATACCCACAGCTAAAATAGTAACGCCGTGGGGCTGGGGATTTAGCTCAGGGGTTAGAGTGCTTGCCTAGCAAGTGCAAGGCCCTGAGTTCGATCCCTGGCACAAAAAAAAAAAAAAAAAAAAAAAAAAAAAAAAAAAAAAAAAAAAAAAAAAAAAAAAAAAAAAAAAAAAAAAAAAAAAAAAAAAAAAAAAAAAAAAAAAAAAAAAAAAAAAAAAACCAAGAAAAAAACAACTCCAAAAAACAGTAATGCTCTTTTCTCAGGCCTAGCTATTTGGGCTCAGGATGGTTTAAAGCTGCAGAGGGATTAATTAACTAGGTCTCAGGAGATTGGCGGGGCAGGAAGAGCTGCGAAGGATGGAGACCCTGGTGAAGGACAAGCCTGAGGAGGACCCAAAGTGGGTGGTCAGAGCAGGAGCGTTCAGCAGTTCAGCAGTGACACACAGAAGTTTGGAGGGTCGATGACATCATTCTGCTGAGCAACCGGAACTCGAGAGAACACATGGCCAAGCTAACACAAATCACAGGCCACAGGTCAGATAAGGGCCTAAAAAATTCATAGATAGCCAAGGGCATGCGGGTCAGTCCCCAGGAAACAGACATGAGCCACCACTACGGAGTCCTTGATACTGAAGTAAGCTTCTCACCAGCTGTAAGACCTCCACTTCCTGCCGGGACAGCAGCTGATGCCCTAGAGAAGCTCCTAGGCCTGCATGTTGGGGCTGATGTGTATGAAGTGCTGTGGGAGCTGAGGCTGAGCACAGAGGACGACTGCAGGAGAGCCATCTATGGGTCAGCCTTGGATGGGAAGGAACCGCTCCCTTCTCTCTGACTCCCTCCCTTTCTAGAGTACCAGGTGGAAGGGTTCGCTCCCTCCTGTAGTCTCAAGTTATCCTCTGAGCCCAGAATGTCGCAAATGTACCAGGTGTGGTGGTATACAATTGTAATACCAGCACTCTGGGAGGCTGAAACAGGAAGATCACAAACTCGAGTCCCACCAGGGCAAATTAGTGAGACCTTGTCTCAAAAGAAACAAAAGGCGGGGGGCTGGACATGTAGCTCAGTGGTAAAGCACCTCTGTGGTCCCATCCCTAGTACCACACACACACACACACACGCACAAACAAAAGTTCAGAATGAAGAGGTTAGCTGACTAGAGCAACTCGAGGAAGCTTGATGCAGTGAAAAGTGTGTGGGTGAAAACACTCAGCTGAGTGTTACAAGACTTCATTCTTCCCCTCCTCTACCCCAATTTTGTTTTTTCCAATTTAAAAATCTTTTCAGTGATGTATAGTAATGACTCATATTCATGGGATGCAACGTGATATTCTGACTCCCGTATACAGTGTGTATGATCAAATCAAGGTAATGAGCATATCAGTTCCTTCATTCTTAAGACACAGGCTCTCTCCAGCCCAAAGGTACCTAGATTCTAGTCACTTCTTTTGAATATGGGACAGGATAACCACATTCCATCCTGGATGAGCAGATAAGAAGAGGCCTCTCCTTTTCCTAGTTCCAAACTGCTGGCCCACACCTGCCCTCACCCGCATCTGGGAACTGTACCCAGTCTGCACTGCTGGCAGGCTCCTCCCTGAGAAGACCTCAGAGCAGACACTGGGGCAGCTCAGTGGGCCCACTTGGACAGGATCTAAAGCCAGGCTGCTCTAGCTGCTGCAGGCAAGACAAACCAGGGGCACCACTGGAAACACAGAAGGGCCAGGCAAGACTCAGTCATACACCCGGCACCCAGCGTGGTGGGGGACACACGGACAAGGTGCCTTCACCCTGTTAAATGAAAGACTTTCCACAGATTACATTTAACAGAGTTGAGCAAAGAGCTACTGGCAGATCAGGCAGCCCTCAGAAACAGACAAGTTTGGAGAGTTTCACCAAGTGCCGGGGGCCAGCACTTAGGGACAGCAGCTGGAGGTCAGGGCAGAGGGCTTGACTGGTGACAGCTGGGTTTTTGCCTCCTGGGAATGTGGTCTGATCAGTTGGTGGTCTGTGATTGGCCAGAGCTTGGCTGCTGCGATTGGTCAAGACTCAGCTGAGTGTTACAAAACAGGTTCCTAAATTCAGCTGTCAGTGTGTTTAACTGGCAAATTGCTTTTAGTTTCTAAGTGGGGATTTAGCATAAGGAGGCACCATCAGGCCAAATGTAGTTTAATTGAACACTTTGGCCTCCTTATCAGGAGACAGATGATTTGAGAAAGAGGCCATCTCTCCACATGGCTCAGATAAAGCCTGTCTTTAATAATTGTAAGGAGGAGAGAGTATTTTGCAATTAAAAACAAACATCAAGTAGGTACAAGTCAGGTGAGTTAGAGGCATACCTGTTCCTCAGATGAGCCTAGCTATGCCACTTTTCAGAAGAAAGTAATACTTACAGTCATGAGGTGAGCGTATTCCCAGTTAAATTTCAGAGGCGACCTGTGGCACTGGTTGAGGTAGGTAGACTGGTTTAGAAGAGCCTGCCCCAGGCCACACCCTCTCCCTTCTCCTCTCACAGAGCCCGGGCCACTCCCAGCCTCTCAAAGCTACAGACCAGAGAGAAAGAAGCACTTCAGTACATGGCCAAGGGCCCGAGCTACAGCCTGCCAGAAGGCCCGGGAGACAGGGACTGTTCTGGCATCAGGGAAAGGCTAGATTTCCCTGGGGAAGGTGCTGTCAGCTAGGTTGGATGCCGTGCACTGTATGGCACAGAGTCAGGTAATGCTACAGGTAGCGATGGCTTTAGGAGAGGCCAGAGTTCTTTAAGATGCTGATATGGGACACTGTGGTGGTTTCTTCTGGGGCAGGCAGCCTTCCCAGGAAGCGCGAAGCACCCATACAGGCAGCAGAGGCTGTCACAATCCCACCCTGCAGGGGTACATTCGTGCTCATGTGCTAGGTTTCTGGCAGGAGATAACTTCATGCATCAGTATTTTTCCTGAGATCAAAAGCAACTAGCACTTCAACGGTTTATTTGAACAGAGTTAGTGTATCACCATGAACGCTCCCTGTATGTCTCTTGTACTTTCGTGTTCCACAGAGCTTGAAGTCTTACTTTGCAAGGGTTAGCCCCATTGTTTTATGTATGTTAAGCCTAAGGTGCCCAGCAAAATAACTTCCCTACAAGTGATTATGACTCTTATTTCCTTCTTGGGGGAGCCTGGAAACTGGCCAGAGTAGAGCCTCCAGGCTTATTTTCTTCTTGACTTTCAGGTCCAGAACACTCAGCGGCTTCCTGCTCATCTCCTTTCATCCAAGCTTAGAAAAAGAGACTCCAGCTAGCAAAGGTCTAGTCCAAAACCCCTTCAAAGTATTCTGTCGATGCTTTTCTGGTTCCCAGCATTCCTAGGAAGACAAGCAGACTTGTGGCGAGCCTGATTTCATAACAATGACAGTGTCCACATTAAGACACCCTTGTCTTGATGAGATGAGTAGCCTTAGGAGACCTCAGCTCCAGAGCAGTAGGCTGGGCAGCTGGAGACCAGAAAGCCACTGCAGCCCTCTACCTCTTTTTGCTCCTTAAATGCCCTTTTAAGGTGTCCATCACCCCTCAATATCCTCTAGAGATTGGTTCCAGGACCCCCTGTGAATACCGGAGTATTCAAATCACTGATATGAAATGGCACGGTAACATACACACAAAATGTGCGTATAACCTATGCACACCCTCCCGTATACTTTAAATTGTCTCTATATTATTTATACTACCTTATTATAACATAAGTGCTGGGTAAGTGGTTGCTACACTGTATTGTTTAGGGGATAATGACAAGAAGAAAGTCTGTATATGTTCAGTACAGATATAGTTTTTTCAAGTATTTTCCATCCATGCTTAACTGAACCTGCGGATGCGGAACCTGTAGCTCTGGAGATCACCTGTACTTTAATCATTCATACAAACGTGGAGTCAGAAGATTAGAGGTTTATCCAACCTGATATTTTGGCTTTGGGTGAAATTACACCCAAATTTTAAGAACATAAGTTCTAGCTGGGCATGGTGGTGCACGCCTGTAGCCCCAGCACGCAGGAGGTTGGAGCTGAGGGATCACCACAAGTTTGAGGCCAGCCTGGGCTACACAGTGAGTTCAAAGTCAGCCTGAACTACATAGGGAGACCCTGTCTCAAAAAACAAACAAAGAAACAAACCAACCAACAAACCAAAACAGAGCAAAAAATAAGAATATAAATTCTATAACCGCCCAGAGATGCCAGGTTCACCCAGGATCAGGAATCTGTTGCTCTGTTTGGTTGACCCTATATTTAAGTGTTTTCTTTCTTCTCTGATGTGCAAACATTTCCACTGTTCCTCAATCAGTTTTAAACTGTCATGTTCAGTGATTACCTAGCTTGGCAATCAGGGAAAATTTATATCTAAATTAAGATCCTTGCCTTGCACTGAAGTCTACTCAGTCTTGTTTTTGTTTTACAAAAGTCAGAAACTTCTTTTGCAGAACAACTTGATTGATCCTCTCCAGCTTTCTCTTTTTCTCATTACAAAATGTTATTTCTTTCTCCTTAAGGGAAGATCCTAATCTCACGGAGATGTAATCAGAGGGAGAATTTTGCCAAGAAGTGGAGAAGAAAGACTGTTTTTCCTCAGGGACTAAAGCAAAAGCAGCAAAGCACATCTCATGGATCCGGGCTCACAAGAAACTCATGAGGTTAGGCTGATTCTAGTCATTACCAGGGGTGTAAATCTAGACTTTTGTGTGGTTTGTGGGCAGTTCTTTTATACGAGCTTTTCAAGTCCAAGATCTGAGGACGGGTGGTATGACAGTGGCTGCCCCTTTGCAAGCTGTTCTTTGACTTCCCTTACTTGTGCCTAGCATTCTAAATTCTAAAAAAAAAAATCGTATCTACATACGTAAGACGTTAACTACTAAATAAATAATCTTCCTTTAGATTTATGAAATCCGGAGACCTTCAGATAACATCTGAGTGTATACATTCCTCCTTATTCTAGTCCTGTACATCAGCATTCACAAAGCACATCAATTACCCTGAGGCTTAGATTTCGGAAGAGCAATATGTTTGTTTAGAGAATTGTAGGCACTAGCCCCAGGAGGTTGGCGTTGGTTGTGAAGCTCCAGCCAGGGAGAAAAAAGCAAAGGAGACGTGTGCTCTGGGTGACGCATGCTCAGCACATAGCCTTCCTGTCCATTGTCGCACTGTACCTCTCCTCCCTTAGTAAAGCCCTTTCACGTGCCTGAGTTCCCCAAGATAGTCTTTCAGGTGGAGGGGGGATCAAGAGCTTCCCCAACTTCTCTGGGTGCCAGCCCTTGAATAAAGCCAAAATTCTTTCCACTAACTCTCATCTTCTGAGTATCGGCTCTTAAGTGGCAAGCAGACGATTGGGTTGGGTTTGGCAGAACTAGAGCTGGCCCAGAGTAGTCCCGGACTCTTAGTCATTCTGGAGGCCACGCCAACTTCCTAGGGACGTCCTCCAGCCAAGGACTGCTGGACCAGCAGGGGCTTATTCAGGAAGGCGTTCCACAGCCAACCGCATGCCGTCTGAGATCTCAGGTTAGATCTAGCACCCTCGCAAAGCGACTGCTGCACCACCAGCTCACCTGCTATGCAAAGCAGCGTTCCCAGAAGCTCTGTCTTCAAGATGGATGAGAACAGACTATTTTAAGGAACTGAGATGTGTCATTTAGTCAAAAGAATATCATATGAATGGCCTTTTTGTGGCAATATGATTAAGAATAAGCAGTTGGGGAGAAATGTTCAAGTCTTGAGAGATTAATGGATGTAGAAGTAAAATAATAGACCGCACTTCCCCCAACTCCCCACTGGGGACATGTGTGGGCACACAGCTGATCACCACCACCTCCACACAGTGGAGCCCACCTGTATGCAGATGGGAGCATTTCTAGACTCATGCTTCCACCAGAAGGAGGATGTGCACTTGTGAAATTAAGATTTCTGAAGAAACTGTATTAGATCAGGACTCCTGAAGCAAGTCCCCGGCAGGGTCAACTTCTTGCTCCCAAAAGGAGAAAAATGCAGCCTGCCTACATAATAAGGCACTGGGAAGCTTTAAATAAAGGTCACTCCCAGGCCTTTAGAGGACAACTGTGATCTTTTGTATCTGACCTAACATTCTTGTGACTGGTAAATTAAAAATCAGATCCCTGACTGGACTGATCTATTTTCTAAGGATGCAGAAAGGTACCATCTCAATTCAATGCTCAGATTTACCTGCCTTACCTGTCTGTGTTAGGCCGCCAGCAATGTATTTATTAAATGTATTAATTTATGACTTTCTTTGTTCTATGGTTATAAAAGCTCATTAATTCTTTCCACATTAGTAGAACAAGTTATTCAGGATAACTTGAATCTGTGTTTCTGGGCTATGGTCCCTCATACTGGGCCAAGAATACACTATTTTCTTTTAAGACTGACTCGCTATTTTGCATCCACATACTGTACTTCTGTATGGTACTGAGTGACTACTCCACCTAGGGAGGTTTCAGACTTTGGGTTTGGTGGCTGGAGTTTTGCATGAGCAGAAAGGAGGAGCTGAATTCTCCCTTCAGCCTTCTCCTATAGATCAGGAGTCAGCAAACCTTTTCTATAAAGAATAATATGTAAATATCTTAGGCTTTGTGGAACTCTCTGCTGTCTAGAGCCACTACTCAACTCTGCTATTATACTTCAGTGAGTGTGAGAGTAGTCATAGACAGTATACAAACAAAAGGGCTTCTCTGTGATTACAGTAAAATTCGATTTACAAAACAGGGTGATAGCCTAGATTTTGGCCTACAGGTTACATTTTGCCCACCTCTGCTCTACAATCGAACAGATGAGAAAGTATGACCTTTTCCACTATTTCTGGGTGATGTCTACTAATTAAACGTTTACTCATACATTCATTCAACACTCTTTTTTTTTTTTTTTTCGGTGCTGGGGATCGAACTCAGGGCCTTGTGCTTGCGAGGCAAGCGCTTTACCACTGAGCTAAATCCTCAACCCCTATTCAACACTCATTGAGAAGCAAAGCAGTATGCCAGCTTCTGTTATCTGAGTTTGGTGTGCAACAGAGAATGAAATACAGAAAGACTCTTATCTCAGGTAACTTACATGGTAGCAAGGAGGGATGAATCTGGGGAACATGGGAAGACCTGTGTAACTGGAGTGAAAGCCATGAGGAGAGACAAGACGGCATTGCCAGAAAGATGTTCTTCAATAGGGAAGAATATGGTCTGGCACAAAAGGAGAAATTTTAGTTTTAGACTGCCTTAGATAGTTGCCTAAAAAAGGATCACTTCTGTCCATGCAGGAGTGATTGGTGCTGGACTTGGCCTTTTCCGATGAACAACTAGAAAACTGGAAAAGAATTCGATATCTGAGAGAAGGGAAATAAATGAATGAATCCTACAATTACTCAGGGTGTCTGTGCAGAGGCCCTTTCAGGTGTGTGAGACAAGAGGAACTCAGGCAGAACGAAGAAATCTTGTTGATTTGAGATAGATTAGAGTTTGAAGAAGCCAAATCATCTAGATTTTGTAGGATGGACAAAATTGGGGTGGAGGAGGACACCCTGAAGATAAAGTGTTTCACAAAGTTGCATAGGGGCACCCTAGAATCTTTGGCTGAATACTAAACTATCAATCTCCCTAACACTGCAAAAGGAGTATGTGAGCTCTCAGAGCATTCAGTGTAGAACTAGACAGTTCACACCTTAATGTAGTAATAAAGATTGACTGTTAATCTTCTGTTACTAACTAATCTAAAGACTTTTCTAGACCTGCCCTAGCAGACTTTAAATACTTGATGCGGAGAGATCAAGAAAGTAACTTTACTGCCTGACAAAGTAAACGTCAACACTATTTAAAGGAAGACAACAAAATCCAGGCTTTCAACAAACACAACATTTAATTAAAAATTATTAGATATGTGAAGAAGCAAGAAAATATGACCAATTCCAGGAGAAAAACTAGTTGATATAATCATACCCAAAAATGACAGGAATGATGGTATTAGTAGACAAAGACATTAAAATAATTCTTATAACAGCTCGAGGGTTAAAGAAAAACATGACTAGTCACAATATTTGAAATGAAAAATTCACTAGATATATTTAATAGCAGATTAGACTGCATTCCTAAAAAACCAGTTAACATGAAGCCATATCGGTGGACAACATCCACACAAGAGCAAAGAGGGAAGCTAAATGCTGGGGGGAAAATCCCACCCTAACAGAGCCTCAGTAACCTGGGTGGCAATATTAAACAGTCTGGTGTATTTTAGTTAAAGTCCTGAAGAGGAAGAGAGATGAAAAATATTTGAAGAAATAGTAATTTAAATTGTTTCCAAATTTAACACAAAGGACAAACCCAAGGAGCTCGACTAGTCACAAGCAGGATAAATACAAGAAAATCAGGGTAAGGTACATCGTAGTTAAATGCTGAAAACAAACTGACAAAGAGAAATATACAAACATAGTTAGAGAAAAGACACACTGCGTACCAAGGAGCAGACATAAGAACTCAAGCAGATTTCTCATCAGAAAAAAATGGCAGAGGATGAGATGGCATCTTAAGAGTGCTGGGGAAAACCCCATTACCTTGAGTTCTATATCCAGAGAAGAATGTCATTTAAAAATGAAACAAAATTTTAAAACACTTTCAGACAAGCAAAAGCTGAAAATTTTGTTGACAGAAATTTTTACCATAATAAGTATTAAACAATGTTTAGGCTGAAGGAAAATGATAATAAGTGGAGATTTAGATCTACAGAAAGGAATAAAGAATTAAAAAAATAGTAAAAATATAGATAATTTATAAAATACTTTTTGAAAACTTTTTTTAATTTTCAATTTTTCATCAAAATGTAATTGCTTAAAAGAATGTACCAATACATGTTCTTGGTAAAAAATAATAAAAAAATTAAAAAAAGAAAAAAGAATAACAGCAATGTATTGTTGGGTTTATAATATATGTACAAATAAAATGTATGAGATAATAATCCAAAGGACAGAAGAGGAAGTTGAAACATTATTGTAAGTTTCTTACATATATTACTATAAACCCTAGAAAAAAATTTAAAACTCCAAAGGGATTTAAGTAATGATCAATAGGAGAGATAAGTGTTAAAAATGATTAAGTTAATCCAGAAGAAGGAAAAAAACAAAAAGAAAAGAATTCATGAAACAAACAGAAAATAAACATTGAGATGGTAGACCGAAAATTGTACGTATTTTGATAATAACATTAAATGTAAATGGTCTTGGCAGTCCAATAAAATGACAGAGAGTGAAAAAAAAGATCCACTTATATGCTGTCTATAAGAAATGCACTTTGAACACAAAAATATAGATTAAAAGGAAAGAGATGAAAAAAGACAAACTGAAACAATGCTAATATTTAAAAAGCTGGATATGGCTATACTAATGTTATAGAAAGAAGACTTCAGGATAAAAAGGACTCTGTCATAGTGACAAATAATCCAGTTAATCAAGATCACAATAAGTAATCAAAAAGTTGTACATACCTAAAAACGGTTCCAAAATACATGAAGCAGAAATTGATGGAACTGAAAGGATGAAGAAATTCTCACTTGTAGCTAGAAACATCAACACTGCTCTTGATAACCTTCGAATAAGTAGAGAGAAAGTCAGTGAGGACATAGGAGACTTGAGCACCACTATAAACCAACTTGTCTTATTTGAAATTTGTAGAATACATCACTTAACAACAGCAGAAAATATATTCTTTTACAGTGTACATTGAATTTTCCTGAAGTGGACCATAGACTAAGCCATAAAACAAGTCTCAGTAAATTGCAAAGGATTGAAATTATACAGAATATATTCTCTGACAAGATATCTGGATTTAAATTAAAAATTAGCAATTAAAAGAAATTGGGAATCCCTAGATATTTGGAAATCAAACAATTTACTCCTAAATAACACTATGGCCAGAGAAACCACAAGAAAATTTTTAAAATACTTTGAACTAAATGATATAATAGAGTTATTATATAATTAATACACAGTAAAATCATTATATTAAAATTTGTGAGATGCAGCTAAAGTAGTACATAGAAAATTCATAGCTTAAATATCTATAGTAGAGGACAAAAAAGGTAAAATTATTTAAGCTTTCACCTTAAGAAGCTACACAAAGAAGAGCAAATAAACCCAAATTATAGATTTGTACACAAATAAAAAGTTAAAAGTGAAAACAAGTTAAATATCAATGAAATATCAAGTTAAATATCAATGAAACCAGAAATTGTTTCTAGATAAGCGCATCCACAGCAGCGGACTATGCAGATCCAGGTATCAGGGCTCGGTGGTGGTAGCAGTAAGAATCTGTGGAAGTTCTTTTCCGAGTGCCTCAAAATTCTGAGAGGCACAGGATGGAAAGTCAGCAGTTTAAAGTGGGGACAGGAGAGAAGGTGCTAGGGGCTTGAGAAGAAACAGGAAGTTGTGAAATAGCCCTCTGGCATTGTGAAGAGTAAATTCTTTCATGCCCTATAATAACCTGGCAGCATTATTGCTTCTTTGATGCCCAGAGCACTTTGACATCTTCTATTTAATGATACTTAACAATATACTTGTAAAATATGGATAGGGTAATTATCATTATCCCATTTTACAGATCAAGCAATTGAAGTACTCAAAGGCTGACTGCCTGGCCATAAATCATAAATTTTGTTAGTGGTTAACTAGGGTCTAGAATCCACACTTAATGCTCAGTCTGTGGTTAGCTCCTTGCAGGCATTTCTGCAGGCTGAGAAGCCAGAGAATTGGAAAAAAAAGAAAAAAAAAATCACTCGCATTTAGGCAGTTGGTAATTCCTGCATTTGACCATTACTTTTGTTAGAGTTTATGTTTAAATATTGAAATAAGACTTTGGCTTTGCCAATTTGAGAGCCTGAGGTCAGTTGGCTAACTATGTGATATGCAGGGACACGTAACACATGGTTATGTTATTATGTAATGTGCCCTCTGACTTCAATAACTATGTTTTTCTCTTGATAAACAGCACATCTTACCTGTCTCCTGGGAGATCCTTTTACAAAAAGAAATGAGAAAAAACTTAAGTTTCTTAAGTTAAAAAGCTCTTAAAATACTATCATTAACTTCCATCTTAGCTTGAGACTTAATTTTTTTCAACAATTTTAATTCTTCTCATCATCTTCCTCTACAGTATAATTAGTAGAAAAATGAGTGAAAACATTGGGTTATGTCAAGATTTGGGGTTTTCTTCTGGGCACTGAAGATACAGCAGCAGACAAAAGATAAAAATACTTCCCCTGCCTTTTAGTGGGAATAGATAAGTAACAAAATACAATAAGTGCCAGAAAGAGAAAGAAAATATGGAAAGGAAACATAGAAGCCCTAAGCTTAAGGGATAGCACCAAGTAATGCCTTGATGTCAGGTGAAATTAGGATGTTGAATGACCTACCTCCCTATTGCCCTCCCCAACCTGCTCCCACGGACAAGGCCACCTCGTCCACGAGGCCGAACCATCCTCCTTATCCAGAAGAACAGGTCCCGTTCCCTGCTGATTCCTGGACAGTGGGCTTTAGTTCCCTGCCAGCCCTTGAAATTATCAAACAAGCCAATCACACTGTTCTTTGGGAGTCACTTCTTCCTCATGATGCTACAACCCTGCCTCCCGTGGGCCTGGTTCGTCACTCTCTTCTAGAGCGGCATTTCTGGAGTGGCATGTGGCATCCTTCTCTCCCAGGTTGTGAATATATGTGGCTGATCAGCTGTTCAAGCTTATCCTTCTAGTGACATTCATTTGTTCAGCCATCCGCTGAAACCTAGTGCAGGAATCCCTCCCTCCCTAACAGGGTAAATATGAGGCCAGCAAAATAGTAAAATAAAGTCTAGAGTTTCTGTTTGAGATGATGAAAAAGTTCTGGAAATTGATAGAGGTGATGGTTGCACAACACTGTGAGTGTACTTAATGCTGCTGATAGGCACACTGAAAAACATGCCTTCTGGCTGCATCCTCCTGTTGGTAGAAGGGAATGGGGAGAGGGGGTCTCTTTGGCCTTCCTCCACTGGGGCACTCATCCCGTTCAGGAGGACTCGGACTCAATGACCTGACCACTGCCCAAGGATCCCACCCCCAACACCACTGTGTGGAGGGTTAAGATTTCAACACATAGATTCCGGTGGTAGACAAACATTCTGATCATAGCATCATTTTACTATTCTACTTCTATTCTTTATGTGTTCTGTATACAAAACTGTTTTTATTCTTCATGACAATACTACAAGGTGGATGATTATGCCCATTTTACAGATGGAGCCGCTGAACCTTACCAAAACAAAGTGACTTGCCCAAGTCACCTCATCACCACACGTTGCCATCAATCAAGGGCTGAGATAGGAATCCAGCAACCCTGGATCAGGCCCGACTCTGCCAATAATGAGCAGTGTCATGAACAAATTTAATTAAACTCTAACTGCCCTTCTAGCTCTGATATTTGAAGCATTCTGTTTGTTGTTTGCCTTGGTGCCAACCACCAGGCACCTGATGGTACCAACCATCAGGCAGGGCTAAACCCAGGCACGTGAGTGTTGGAGGCAGACTGATGCCGTTCCTTCAAATTTATATTCTCTAAGTATTTGCTGAATGCTGCCAGGGAAGCCTGCACACCGTCCAGGGAAGGGGGTTGGGGAAAAGGCTGGTGCCAGTGTTCAGCTTCTCCTTCTCTCTTGAGCAGTTCTGCTGACACATAAACTTACATAAGCAAGCCCGAGCTCCCTGGGCCCACTCCACTGAAAGATACCCTGGCAGGACCTTTGGCCTCCCTTCTCCACCCACACGAATTACTAAAGAAAGGGGGACAATCACAGGCCGTCTGCAGAGTTTGAGAAATAAAAACTTCCCCTGTCTCATTTAGTGCTCATGACATTTCAGGAAAAAAAAAAAAAAAACCAATTTATAAGTTGGTTCCTTTAATACAATACTCCCACTACATTTTGGGGAGATTCCATAAGCACAGTTTGACAACTGCAGACAGTGTTCTCTACCCATTCATTGACCCATTCAGAAAGTATGTGTGGTCTTAGAGGACTGAATTCTGATGTTGCCTTATGCAGTTTCCTAGAGTGGGCACTGTGAGTAGCAGATCAGAGCCATCAGGGGTTTGTTACAAATCCTGATTCCGTGGCCTCGCCCTCAGATCAGCTGAACCAGCAACTCTAGGGAGTGGAACCCAGCAATGTGTATCTCTCCTGGCTTCCTGGATGATGGTTTTATTCCCCGCGACTGGAGACCCTGCCACAATGGGAGGAGCATGAGCAGCGCACACATGCTTGTCTTCGAGCAGCTTCAATTGCACCCTTCCTGTAATGGAATGAAAAAGCAGGTCCTAAAGCAGGTATGTTACTGACTATGCAAACGGTTTGTTTTGTTTTCAATGTATTTATTAATTAACATATGAAGTTGCATGTATTTATCATGTGCGACACGACGTTTTGAAGTATATATAAGCAAAGGGGTTTTGATGCTTCCCCTTCCTGAGTTTATGTTTTAATTTTCAAATTTTTAGCCATAGAAAGAACACATGCAGTTGTCCAAATCCTTAGTGGTAATAATGTGGTGATCATAAGATTACACATAATAAATTAAGGAACCTGGGGAGGCTGAGGTAGGAGGACTGCAAGTTTGAAGTCAGCCTGGGCAATATAGCAAGACCTTGTCTCAAGGTAAAGTAAAAGAGGGATGCGGATATAGCTCAGTGGTAGAGTGCTTGCCTACCATGCTACAAAAACAAACATGGGGAACTTTGTGATACCACGTGAATTAACAGTGGCTGGATAATTGATTGAATATCCTCATTTACCTCATTGAGTAGCCATGAGGGTGAAAGGAAAAGATGAAAATGAATGTTCTCAGAACCACAGAAGATTTTGTAACTATCTGGAAAAGAAAAACAGCTTTGTCCTACTGCCAATTTTCTCTGGTACTGCCTCTCACTAAGTAGAAAAAACACGCTGTCCATTTCAGGAAAAATATAAAAAAAAAAAAGCAACAGTTTATATCATTGAGTACAATTTGCAAAGGACATTTCCTGTATACTATTTCCTGTCATCTTCACAGAACTCTTTGGTGAAGGGAGAGACTGAATGAACATTTATTGAATGTGGCCTAAATGCTAAGAGCCCTATCACAAGGGCACGACACGGGCTACAGAGGCTTCATGGGCACAGGGTGAGTGCCTGGCATTGGGCAGGGGCTGTGGAGTCTCCTTCCGCACAAGCTGGGCCTCCCTGGTTTGGCTGGTGGGCTCCTTCCAGGGCCTGCACACGAGCAATAGGTGAGCTTGCCTGCCTGCAATGTCTGCGCTGCTCGGATGAGCACATCGAGACTGAGGCAGCTTGCCGCTGACCAGCAGACAAAAACATCAAGACAAGTTTGAAACAGTCATCCCAGGAAAAGGGGAAAACATTTTTCCTGCTTTTTTGAAAAGGGCTTGAATTTTTATATAAAAATTTGCACTAGACCTGGCAAAATGTGTCTCACTATACCAATATGGTCTCATTTAACTATCTCACAGTTAAAGCTGGTTGACAGGTATAAAAAACCGAAAGCTCTATAAGGTTAAGTAATCTGCCGAAGTATAAACAACTGATCACTGTTGGAGCTAAAATGGGAGCTCAGGTTTTATAAATTCCAGTGATCTTTTACTTTACCTCACCTGCCAGGAAAAATACACGTGAGAGCACTTCAGAAGAATGAAATTTAATTTTTTAAATTGAAATTAATTTTAATCTATATTCAAAGACATAGATACAATTCTTTTAACTTGTATTCCTTATGTAGATTCAAGTAGACTGGTCCTAGTTATATTGTTAGGCAGTTATCACTTTTAATAAAGAAAATATTTCACTTGAGATTTTCTAGACTGTGTCATGCAGTCACCTGTGTCAAAATAAATTGACTTATCCAGTTGTGTGCTTAGTGCTTGGCTTGGCACATCTGCCTTGCTTCTCCCTGAGTTCAATGTCCAGTGTCTGGAGTTCTATGCAACCTACTTGGCCTCTTGCAGGAGGGCTCAGTCAGTTCCTGGCTTGACCCATGTAATAAGTAAATTTCAAATACTGTTCATTCTAATACATCAATCTCTGAATTTAAGGTTTTCAGAGATAAATATACTGCTAGGAGGTTTTTCAAGGCCTATGAAAACCACAATCATCTTGTTCTTTTGGAGGCTTAAATTGTAAATTTAGAGGAAATTGTGTGTGTGTGTTTTACTTAGAAAATTTGTTTAATACTTTTCTTAAAATGAACTATCTTTGTTTTCTGTTGCTATAACAACATACCCACAGCTGGATGATTTATAAGTAAAGAAATTTATTCTGGCCCATGGTTCTGGAGGCTGGAAAGTCACGGAATATGGCACCAGACACCTGCTCTGCTTCTAGTCAGGCCCTTATGCTGCTTCAACTTCTAGCAGAATAGTTGGGTGTAATGGCACCCACCTGTGATTCCAGTGCTTAGGGAGACTCAGGCAGGAGGATTGCTAGTTCGAGCCCAGCCTAGAGAATTTAGCAATTTAGCAAATCCTATTTCAAAATAAAAAATTAAAAGGTCAAGGGGTACAGCTTAGCATAAGTGCCTCGGGTTCAATCCTCAGCACTGAAAACAACAACCAATCATGACAGAAAGCAGAGGGCAAGCAGTTGTGTGCAAACAGACAAAAGGCAAGGGGCAACCTCAGTTGATAAGAATGCACTCTTGTGATGAGTAAGTCAGTTGCATGAGACAGGCATTAATTCCTTCATGAGGGCAAATCCCTCATGGTCAAACACCTCCTAAAGGTCCCACCAACTGTCCACACCATCACCCTAGGGACGAAACCTCAACAAGAGTTTTGGTGGGGATAAATCTTATCTAACCACAGTAGGACACTCAAAACTGTTTACAATTACCTATACAATATATCAAAGATTACAAAAGAATTTTAAAGCAACCTTGTGAGACGAGTGTTACGATTTTCATCTTACTGATGTGTCTAAGATCAGATGAGATTGTCATGCAGTAAGGAAAGGCAAGTACTCTAATTCTGAGCCCGAAGCTCTGATCACAGTGATACCCCTTTTGGTAGGTGTGCTAGGACTGGGCTGACCATGGTAGGTGGGCTATGACCTGCTGGCTTGAATGGCATCACAGAAAAGTGCATGCCCTAATACTTCTGGTTGATTGTTTTCTGTGACCTCTTATTTCATTTAGGTCAAATACTAGGAACATTAGTTGGAGCCCTCTAAGGCCTTCCAGAGGGGTAAGGAGATTTAAGGGTCTTTAGCTGGTACTGTTGAAGAGATAACCAAATTAATCAGTTCCCTCACAGCCTTAGGTCTTTGGGCAAGTCACATACAGAGTGTGACATAGTTTAGGCTCTCTTGAACATCACAGGAAGGAGGGCAAGAAGTTCTAGGGTGGGATGGGGAGTATGGGTTTACTATCCCCGTACGTTCTGCTACCTGCCAGACCCCTGGGTTACTGCTGAGTCTGTGATACGGAAATGAACCCGTTCCCACTGTACCAACTCCCCACAAGGAGTGTAAACACTGTGTCCTACCAGCCTGTTAACTAATGAAGAAAATGACCTAAAAAAAAACCCTAAACAAGCAAAAAATAAAAAATAAAACAACTTTACTGATGTACAAATCACACACACAAACATCTAAAGTATTTCTTCCAAGGCATTAAACTTTTATATATGATTTGAAAAAAAAAACGACCATTGCTAAAATGCCATTGTGGGTTTATGTACTAAGTCCAGCCACGTTGCACAGGCACTAACTGTGTTTCACGGGAAAGGCTAGGACATGTCACAGAGATGCCTTGGGGTGCCTTGGCCGCCTGACAGCCCCAGGACAAGGCTCCAGATAAACAGGCGCGGAGGACTCTGGGAGAAAGGTCTTCAGCAGCGCTGATTTCTGCGCTGAGACCTGTGACAGCACCCAGAGCTACGACACGAATGCTCTGGGGCGTGTAGTAAGCCTGTGTGACCCTCCGGTGAGACTAAATCACAGATTCAGGGTGATTTGCCCGAGCGGAAGAACACACAGGCCTTGTTTCCCCCCACACAGCTCCCTCATTTGGCTGAGTCTGGAAGAAAGCCCCTAGAATCGTGTCATTCCTATCCAGTTGTTTTGCAGCATCCCTGAAAAGTATGATTTTGAAATATCTGGGGAAGTGACGCTTTTAACAAACACACCGGGACTTACCTGTCCATGTGACAGCTGTCTTTTACAGAAGTGGGGTGAGGTAGGGCAGGGTGAAGGCGCAGTTATCACTCCAAATGAAAACAGTACCTGTATCACTCAGTGCTTATGAGAGAAACAGATTTAATGCAAGATGTAGAAATAAATAAAATGTACAAGATTAACTTGCAATGGCTGCTGGCAGAGGCAGGTGGGGAGAAGTGCAAAAGGGCTGTGAGCTGGAGATCCGAAGGGTCCAGTCTGGACCGGAGCCCACTGCAGTGTCCTGCGTGGATCTTTATCAGGAGGCCGAAGGGGCTGCACCGGAAGTCAGGAGATGACGTCCAAGGTGAAGGTGAAGACTCCTGGAGCTCCTTTTGGTGGAGCTCCTCCAAAGAAACAGAGGCAGCCTTCCTTCTTCATTCCCCTTTTATTCCATTCAGGCAGCAAGCTCACTGGCTACTGTCACTCACACCCTCAGTGGGTCTTCCGTCTTCAGTAAATCCCTTCACCCGCACCCAGAGCTATGCTGATCCAATTCAGTTGGGTGTTGCTTACTCAAGTTGACACAATCAGCTAACTGTCACAGTACCTAAGTTGGAAACTCTAGTATTTGATCACTAGACAGAAAAGACAATGAATCTGATTTGGGCTTTTGTGTTTGTTCATTTGCTTGGTTGGTTTTTTTGGTCATCTTTCATGTTTGTTGGTAACTAAAAGTTTGTCTCTATTATCAATGCATCTCTCCCCAGTTCCTAGCATATATCAATAATCCACTAAGCGTTTAGTGAATGCCCAGTGATCCATCCACCTCATTTACTGGATTTTCCCAAAATCAGATCCACCTTTAAAAGCAAAGACTCACCACCACCAGGAAGTCAAAATCCTAGGTGGGTAATAATAATCTGTTGTTTGAGGTGCTTGGAGTTGTCTAAAAATTAAAGCGTTTCAGTTTTTTTCCCCAAAAAAAAAAAAAAAAATCCTAGGTGGATTTCAAACAGGCATCCCAAAACGTTTTAAGGAAGGATGGTGGCATTTGGGATAGTCACATGGTATTCCAACGGGGACCAGTTTGAAGAGACAATATTTACTAGGAATCATATTTTTAGGTCTAAATTTTTAAGTATTAAATTCTTTAATACTTTTTTATGAGAGGCAGGGTTTATGTCCCTTCTTGAATGTGGGCAGACTTGTGTCTCTTTTACCAGTAAAGTACAATGATAGTAATGCCATGTGACTACCACAGCTAGGACATAAAAGACCATGTTATTTCTGCCTCTTGACTGGAATACTTGTTTTTAGAGCTTTGAGCTGCCATGTGAAACGTATGACTACTCTAATTCACGTGTGCTGTGAGGAGGCCCTATATGCACATAATGGTCAAGTGTAGGTGTACCATTCCACTCTCTAAGGTGGGTCAGCCTTTGAGTCATCCTAGCACAAGCATCAAATATATAAGTAAAGACATTTCCAGATGATTCTGGTGCTAGCCATTTGAGTTGTTCCCAACTATTTGAGTCTTTCTTGCTGAGGCCTGAGAATTGTGGAGCAGAGACAAGCATCCCTATCATGCCTGATCTCACTTACTTATCCAAAGAATTTATAAGCTTAACAAAATATTTGCTGTTTTATGCTGCTAAATTTAGCTTTCTGATGTAGAGCAATAGATAACAGGATCTTTTGGTTTGACAAATACTAGATACCTAGTAAAAGTGAGTCATATTATTTTAAAATCATATGCCACAAGTAAACTGAACATGGATTATCAAAAATGCTGCATTCACTTTTTATGATTTTGCCAAATGGTGAACCCAAGTTTCAGATTCCCTGACCTTGGTTCCTTCTGTTAGGGCTGGTACTGGTGAGGGGTTTGGTGTTTTGTGGCCTTTTCCCCTCACTTGAATATGAAAGGCTGTGCTAGGTGACCTCCATGGAATTCATGGTTTTAAGAGTTAAAGCATAAACTAGGCACAAAAAAGCATTATTCCAAAGCAATTGATGTGCGTAGCAGCATTATTCATAAGAGGCAAATGATAGAAACAACTCCAGTGTCTATCCACAGACAAATGGGTTCCCAAAATGGGGTATATCTTTACAATGGAATATTATTCAGCCTTAGAAGGAATGAAGTACTAATATATGCTACGACTTGGATGAACCTTGAAAACTTTATCCTAACTGAAAGAAACCAGGCACAGAAGGATATGTATTTTATGATTCTACTCATATGAGGTACATAGACTAGGAAAATTCATAGAGATGAAAAGTAGAATGAAGGTCACCCAGAGCTGGAGGCAAACCAGCAGTGGGCTGCTGCTGTTTCAAGAGTGTAGTGTTTGTGTTGAAGATGATGACAGCTCGGGGGCTGTGTGATGATGGTGGCGCAACACCTACACCTAAGATGGCTGAAGTGGTAAATTTTGTTTTGTGTACTTTACTGCAATGGAAACTTAAAGTGTTACCCCAATAAGCTTTGTGTTTGAAGCTATGGCCTCTTACCACTGTGAGGAGCAAGAATGGTTGCCCCAGCTCTCCTTCCTGCAGTCACCCAGAATGTTCCAGAAATATCTTCGACCTTCTCAGTGGTCCCCAGATAATTCAAATCAGATCATTCATCTCCTCCATAGAGATTTCCCAACGCCCTCAAGGACTAGCTGAAAGGGACTTCCATGATTATGTGATTTGACACCTTTGCTTTGCAAAGGAAAAAGAGGAGCTAAAGCTCGAAGAAGTATCTGTGGGTAAGAAAGCAATCAGCTAGATTTAATGCTTAATTGAAACCAGTCCTGGTATTTTCTCCTCTAGGATAGTAGTTCATTCTTCTCTATAAATCTTACTTTCAACTTGCTTGGTATTTTTGTGTTCATCTTTAGGCCAAGAATTCAGTCTAGAATTTAGACCGAGATTCTAGTAAGATGTTTTTATTAATCTCTAACTTGGGTCTCCTGCTCAATCTATTAAATCTAGGCAATCATTCCTAACTCATCTGAGTTAGCATAAAAGATGAAATGTGCTTTTTTTCTTCTGTCACAGGGTTTTGTTGTGATATGGTCAAAGGGCACTGAAGGTAAAGTTCAGTGACCTGAATTAAATTGAGATTCTTTCATGACCTAAAGGACATTGTTACATTTCTCTCTGTTTTTCAGTTTGCTGCATCTGTAAATAAAGCCATTGGAGGAGATAAACCCTAAAATGCCTTCCAGCTGCTATCAATCTGCTATTCTTTGATTGCACTTTTGTCTTTGCCTTTTGGAAATAAGGAAGTAACCTTAATATGTGGAAATTATCATTCGTAGATCAGTTCTGTTGTTTCTTCCCACACACGTATGAAACTAGGCGCTGTGGTAGAAGCTGTGTTGTGTCGCTCTGCTTCCTATTCCAGAGAGAAGGACCCGATTCACCAGCTGCTGGGAGTGAGGCTGACAAGCAGTTTTCCAGTGTCAATCCTCTCAGGGAATGGCTCTCGGAGGGGAGAACAGGGCCTGGCCAGGGAATGGCCTGTGACTGATACACGCGGGAATACAGGGTGCTGTCACCCCAAAAGAGGACGATTCTGAGAGGTCTCTAGCTTTGGAACTCCTCCTGAAGTGGACTGAGGCCTCTGGTGAGACTAAATTGAAGCCCAACTTCTCTGCCCAGCTGTGCTCCTTTGCCTTCTCCCACACGAGTTCACCCTGACAGCCTCCTCGTGTAAACTCCACTCGGAGTCCGTGTTCCTGCTAACCACTTGCACTGCTCATTTAACCCTCTAAATGATGAGCTAGATCAATGCATTAGGAAGCTTGGGGAAGGTGTGTTTCTGTGCTCTTCCAGCTACAAGACTGTGGATCCAGGATTTAAACACAGGCATCCTGTCTCTGGATTTCTGATTCAAACTTCTAGAATATTTTGCCTCCTTGATTTTTCATTTATTTCTCAGGTCGTATACAGCTAGTTAAATGTAATTTTAAAATCATTGCTTGCCTATGCATGTTTTCATGTTAGTCTATAAAGGGTGAATACGGGTATTGGGAATAGACCCAATAAAATGAATTTCAAGATAAGTCACCCAAAGTTAACCTAAGAAACAATCCAGCAGTCCTTAATCCAGCTACCTCAAAATGCACATGAAAAAAGTGAACACAATACAGACATGCTGTTTGACATCTTGCAAGTAAGAAGACCGAGGGCAGTGGACACCCAGCACAGGCCCTGTGGGATTATGCAGACAAGAGAGGCTGCTCCTCACACACCTGTATTCTGATTTGCGGTTTCTACCCTTATAGGGGCACTGGCCAAATGCAGGAAGCTAAGCAACTCCCATGTGATCATGGTGATTCCTGTGGCCTCTGCCACAGGCCCTTCTGCAGCAGGAAGGTACTTCTAGAGACCACCACCCGCAGAGAAAAGTCTGGTCTAAGGAGACATAGGCCTGGTTCCAGGGAAGCCCAGCAGAGGTGGCTATGTAGACCGATGACCCTTGTAGTGGCAGTAGACAGGTTCTAGACCACCTCAATTGCCACCAGTCAGTCCATGATCATGAGAAAACTACACATTTTATTCTTTCTTAGTTTTTTCATCAGCCAAGTAGTAGACTTTGCTCATCCCTCATCTAAAGAAGTTGTGAAAAATCGTGTGATAATGGCATGGCATTGCTTTGGAGGTTATAAGCATATTTACTGAGACACATCGTTATACTTCTGGAAACAGAAGTAGAAAATCAGGATTACTGATTTGTTAATTTTGAATCAGAAAGAATTTTGTACTCTTTTCTTTCCACAGTGATTTAAATCTCACTTATATCACTAAATGACTTTGTGATTCTCTTTCTTGTGTTACTATATTAACTTAATAGTTATGGATGTAATGGCTCAATGATTATCTGGTCTTTAGGCCAAAGGTCTCAGTTGGAGTATAGTGGAACAAATTGAGCTTGCAAACAAAACCGATTTCAACTCACATCGTCTTGTGTTTTAACTTGAGTTAGCTGACAATAAAAATTCAGATTTATAGTTTTATTCAAAATTTCTAAAAATCTAGTCTCATCCCCACCTTGTTACAATTAGAATAGCAGTTGCTCTTTTCAGATAGGGGATGTGAGTTTGAGTTTGCCATAGTCTCCACCATTCCCTATTGTGGCCCTCTCTCCGGGGCCAGTTGTCACTTGCAGGTTATTAGCTACACTTGCAAATCCATTCTGTACCCTTAAACTGCCTTCTGACGCCCAAAGTCTTTTGACTGTAGCATCTCTTGTTTTCAGAAGTACCCACTAATGCCCTGACCAATGGGCCCACCGGTGCACGTTCTTAGGCGGCATGGGCTTATAGTAAGTCTAGTGAACTTAGTTGTTCATACTGGCTGAAGAAATAGAATTTGTGGGCCGAAAGGACCAAGAAGCCATTTTCAGCCTTTAAGACTCAGCTTTGAAACATTCTCAAGTATACCTGTATATTGCTAGTTGTGCCTGTTACTCAATGGCACCCTCAAGGTCTGTGCACCTGGTTAGCCTTCTGACTCTTGTCCTGTTTTCTCATTCCTGTTGCTGCTGGACATAATTATTGTACTCATCATTGGAGTATTGTATCACTGGTCTCTCCGTTTTATCTCTTTCCTTTCTGGTCCTTCTGCTTTGCTGGAACCCAAGTTAATCTTCCAACAAAACAAATACAATGATTCCTGCTTCCTAAAGGATGAAGTCTGAAATCTTTATGTGAAACTTTCATCCATGTGACCCTGAGTCACCACTCTGTCCTCATCTGCCACATACTGGATTCCTCTCAGCCCCCCATACAGGGCTCTCCTAGCAAGACTGATTTACACCCTCCCTGATCTGGGTGCCTTGGGAGAACACATGCTTCTCAGACCTTTGGATTTGAAAGACCAGAGTTTTCTAAATGTGTAAAATAAAACAGCAAAAATGTGGGAGATACGTTATGTTTTCATTTAGCTAAATAAGACACAATGTAAATTGTAATATCACCATGTATTTTCACCCTGATTTCATAAAGAAAGAAAAATGAGAACACTCTAAAGGTAGAAAGTACATCATCTCAAACCAAAATTTCTTTAAATTGTACATATTTATCTTTATCGAAAATCTTATTGCCTTGTCCTTATTTTTCTCATTTCCTCCCGGACCAAAGAAAACTTAATAAACAGTAGTGTTAAGAACAGCATGTACGATGTGACTGTTCAGTTCTTGGGAATATTCCTGGTACATTCCCCTGCTGATATTTTTCCTTTTACTATCACTACAGTTGCCATTTTCCCTAAAATGAAGACCAAAATATTCTTGAGATATCTGGGCAAATTCGCTATGATGGCAACACACAGCACCCAAACTGTTATGGGCCCTACAAACTCGAACAAATGATGCCTTCTTTCAACCCCCCCAAAAAGGCAGGATCTTTAATTGTAGGACAGAATGGATATTGATGTGTTTGCCAGGTGAGCCAGATGTATCTAGGCTATGTCAACTGTACACATGGCTTGTATTCCTGTGACCCACTCAAACAGGTTCCCGGGCTGTCAGTTGACATTGATAGACTAGACAGGACTGGGCCAGTAGCTTCAGATCCCATGTTGGTATTGGCCTGGGGTTGGGACAAATCAACACAGTAACTGTACCCTGGAGTTCCTAGAAACTGCCTCCTGCTTAGCCAATATGCTTAGGGGCAGAGTCTCATGCCAACCACATATACCAAAGATACCCAGCTTGGCTAGTGAGCAATGAAATTTTGGGGGCAAGTTAGGATCTCTGTGTTCTTTCCTCTCTTGCAAGTCATGGGCACCACCGGACCTCAGGAGACTCCTATGCTGTGTTCAACCTGCTCATATCTGTTTGGGTACAGGGCTATGCAATCCCTGCCCACTCTCTATGGTAAGACCCAGGGCATGCATGGCATGTTTTAAGCCTTCTATCCCTTGGACTGCTTCTTTTGGATGTCTTACCAGTTTAGTGGGAATATTTTTGGATGTTCATAGAAGCCAGTCTGTCTTCCAGGTGATTGAGAAGAGAAATACACTTTTTGTCTTTAAGAACTCATCATTTTCCCTCTTGGGCTGTATGTTCGAACTCATGTGGGACCAGGAATGTCCCTCCATATTCCCAAAGAATGATATGATAAGCTGAAGATGAAAATGTGAAGGGTACATTGTCTTGGGCCAAGATGGTGAAGGTGCTGTCCAGGCAGCAGTGATCCAGGATGCCGGACGTGGTTAGGAAGAGACAGGCCTTTCTCCTGATAGGACAAAATAAGACCTTTTTCCTGTGCCTTCTTGGTCCTATTGTTTTGTTTTATTTTTGTTTTTGTTTATTTGGAAAGGCAAAGAGAAGAAGGATACTTGGTTTCTATCAAGCATCATTGATCTCAGAATGTAACCTCAGAAAAAAGCCACCTTTGGCCAGCTTCTCTGCGGACAAGGTCTTGTGTGAGTGGTGAGCACTGTCACAAATAAGCAGGTGGTTGCCCTGCTGCTCTGCATCCCTCTGTCCTCCGCTAGCCCCATCAAGGCCACCTCTTCAGCTGTTCACATTACGCAGCTACCCATGACTTCGAGGGGCCTTGAGCGTCTGGTCTCTCCACTCCTGTTCCATCACTGCTGGCTTCCAGGTATCTGCAACCTACTTAAAGACCCATTTCTCCACTCTGGCTCAGTCCTACTGGCAGGTTCCTTATCCTGGCAACTTAACTCTGGAATAAATTGTTCTCTTTAATTATTTGCACACTCTCTCCTTTCTGAGCTACTTGGGCTCTGAGTGGGGGTGAGGCCGTGCTCATCAGTGATGGCAGGGCCTCCTGAAGCCCTGAAGCCCAGAGGTGGGCCCGAGCCATGGGGGAGCATCTCATTCAACCTGTTTTCCTTGCTCATGGAGCAGTAGTCTTTTGGGCACCTTGTGTTCCACCCCCATGTCTATGGGCCCTCGAAGCCCATCAACATGTCTAACTGCACACATCAGGACTCAAACTCTGGACAGGATTCAAGTTCCTTCCCACATAGCCTTTGGAAAATCAGGGTTGAGGCTAGACAGCTGCTGAAGGGGAAGGTCTCTTTGCTTCCCAAACACCTGGATGGACTCTGTACCACATCTCATCATGCCTGAGCGTCAACTTTACCCAATCAAAACCCTACTGCAAAAGATTTATGTGACAGAAGACATTGTCACTCCTTTCCCACTTCTTATACAAAGGAATCAGAAGTAGGGGGACAGCTCAGTGGCAGAGTGCTTGCCTAGCATGCAGGGAGCCTTGATTTCAATCTCCAGCACTGACCAAAAGAAAATAGAAGAAAGCAGACATCAAAGAAAGAATAAAGTCCTTTTGTGACTCCAGCAGAAACTGAATGCTCCTCTGCTGACAGTGGGACCCACCAACTTCAAGAGCAGAACAGGCCTAGCTAATTGAGTGAGGGAACCCTCTATGTGGATTTAAACTCTATTGTCTCCAGGAGAACCAACCGACTTTGGACAGGATTCAAGTTTATATTTTTTGGGTAGGTTTGCTAATAAAACAACAAAAACAACAGCTGGTCTTCTATCCTCCTGGCAGGATGTTAAAATGGAACCTCCATTGGATATGCATCTGCCTGGTGCCCCAAAGGGCTATGGGTTTTCCTCTCCACTGGGATTTTTAAGACTTGGCTGCAGCAAGTACTAGGTTCCCAAATGAAACTAGAAACTTTGGGAGGAAGAATTGGAGTCCCGAAAGGGAAGAAGAACCAGAACACATCCACAGAAAGGGATGAAGCTTTTCAGGTGACAGAGACAAACTTATGAATAGAGGGTCTGGAAGAAGTGGGGGCTGTACTGGCATGGGATGGGCATGGATACAAATAGGAGGGTAGGGAAGCAAGGGAAGAGGGAGGGAACTCTGCTCAGGCATTCCTTAGAGGGAGCACAAGGACACCCAGGCCCCAGGAGGACTAAGGCTTTAGGTAGCATCTTAGTATTTACCCCTTCATGTTGCAATTCCACTTTTTTTTTTAATTTTTTTTTGGCAATTCCACTTTTTTTTAAAAAGAATTTTTAAAAACTATGTTAAAATGTACAGCATATGAGATTTATTCATTTAGCCATTTTATTTGTTTTTGTTTTCGGTGCCGGGGATCGAATTCAGGGCCTCATGTTTGCTAGACAAGCACTCTAACCACTGAGCTAAATCCCCAGCCCTAGTTTAGCCATTTTAAAAATGTATAATTCAGGGGTAGTAATCATATTCCTAGTGTTGTGCAACCATAACCACTATCTATTGCCAGAGCTTTTTCATTATTTCAAACAGAAACTCTGAACCTGTTAAGTAATAATTCCCCATTCTTTCCTCTGCCCAAGGCCTGGTAATTTCTACTCTATTTTCTGACTACTTTAGGTAACTTATGCAAATGAGATCATATAACATTTGTCCTTTTGTATTTAGTTTATTTCACTTAGTATGTTTTCCAGGTTCCTCTATGTTATAGCATACATCACAATCTAACTCCATTTAAAGACCAAGTAGAATTCCATTGTTTGTTGATATCCACATATTTGTTTTTCCATTTATTTATTGAGAAATAGCTGGGTTGCTTCCACCTTTTGGCTGTTGTGGTGCTGGTTTGAACACTGATGGGCACGTCATTGTCATCATTTTCTGTTAAAATTGTCCTCACCTCAGCTGCAGTCAGGGAGTGAGCTAGAAAGAGACCCCTTGAGGGTCTGAGCTGAAGAACACAGGCCACACCCCGACGGCCACAGTCCCGGCCCAGCCTGAGTTGCTCTGGATTTGAAAGTTGCAGCATTGGCACCCCTCCTCATCCTGCTGCCTGCTGTTGCCTCATCCAGCCTGGATCTGGGGTCCGACTGCCTTCTTATCTACCAGGGTGAACAGGGACACATCTTGCCTTGGACACTGCCCCAACATTGTAGGTCCTGGAAGAAAACCACACATTCAAAATCATGCAGAAATTACTTTCTTTTCTTTTTTCTTTTCCTCCTCCTCCTCTTTCTCCTTCTTCATCTTCTTCTTGTATGTCCATTGTGTTTTGCTTTGTTTTGTTTTTTCTTCTTTCCTTCTCACCTTTCTCCTTCACCAGTTTATTGGGGTTTGGGAATTTTTCCTTTGTCCCTTTTCCTTGATTCTTATCTATTTTTCTTACTTCTTTTTTTCTTTATTTTTTCCTCTTCGCCCTTTTAATTTTTCTCCCTTTAATTTTTTCTCTCTTATTTTTACTCTGTATATGATTTCTTTTTTTCTCCCTCCTTTTCCTCTATCTTCTATTTCCTGTCAGTTTTTCTCTTACCTTTACCTAATTCTATAAACATTTTCCTACTCCCTAATTGGATTCTTTGTGCCTCTTCTCATATCATATAATTTAAGGTTTCAAATTTTTCCTCCTGCATTCCTCCATTCCCAACTCACTATATCTTTAATAGTATAACCATAAAGCTTTATTAACCTTTAGATAGTTAACTCTATAAAATTATTGTTGAATTATTTCCTAACATTAATGGAGATATAGTTATGGCATTTAGTACATATTAGCTATAAGTCAATACCTAGGTTGTCTCAGTGTTTATATCATAATTGTGGATTTCTTCTCTAAGGGTAAGAGTGATACATAATTGGCTCTTATATAATGTTAGTATCTAATTTGTCTTGAACAATGCTATTGCAGCTCATGTTATCAGGGTTGTGTTATTGTTGCTATTAATGGATTTTCTCTGTAAGCCAATACTCAGATCACCTTTGTGACATTAACAATACTAGAATACATTTCCAGAGAATTCAGTGTTGGGCCAATCACACTGCATTCTCTCCTCCCAAATAAACCAAGGTGGTCAGATCTTGGGGCTGAGGCAAAGGACTATGGTTAGCCATGCCCAGAATACATCACTCAAAAGCTGATGAACTAAGCAACAAAGTCTTTATACTCTAAGCATCCACAAACCTCAGCACAAAACAAACAAACAAACAAACAAACAACAATAGAAACACAAGAAGACAAGCCAATAAAAAGCCTTCCCAAATTCCCAACTCCGCCGAAGCCAATCTAGGGAGTATTAAAGGGGGAGAATCGCATAAGCCACATATCCAAATTACTCCAAAGGACAAGAGAGGAGATTAGGAAAAGGATAAGAGAGGTACTCAGTGAGATCACAGAAGATGTAACTGAATAGACAATGGAAGTAATAGCCAAAATGATCCAGGAGCTTTCGGAAGACTCTAATAAAAAGCCAGATGAACTAAACAAAACTACAGAACATGAATTACCAGTTTAGCAAGAATTAGTTAGAGTCCATGAAAAGGTTTCAATATGAAATCCAGGAGACTAAAAATTATATTGAAAGTATAGGCAGCAGAACTGACCAGTTGAGGAGAGGATTTCAGAACTAAAATATAATTATACTTTCAAAGACCAGCTACTCAAAGGCACCTCAAAGGAACCAACAGAATGTGAAAAACAAATCCAACAGGTAATAAATGACACAAAGAAGACTAATCTAAATGTAACTGGAATAAGTGAAAAATTAGAAAACAACACAAATAGTATAAAAACAACTTTTCATAGAAATAATGGCAGAAAACTTCCCAAATACAGGGGGGAAAAATAAACCTACAGATAAGTGATACATATAGAACCCCAAACAGCCATGACCAAAAGAAAATCTCTCTGCACCACATGATACTCAAAGTACCAGAGTCCATCACAGGGACAAGATCTTAAAAGCTGTTAGAAAAAGGCAACGAATCATATATAAAAGTAAATCCACTGGAATCACAACAGATTTCTCTACACAAACTTTAAAGGTCAGGAGTGCATGGTATAAAATGTTTCAAGCCCTAAAATATAACAACTTCCAAACCCAACTTATGTATCCTGCAAAACTTTCCTCTAAAATTGACACAAAAATAAAGTATATCCACGATAAGGAGCACCTCAAAAATTCGTGAGTATGAAGCCAGCATTACCAAAAACTCTCAAAGATATTCTAGAAAGAGACAATAAAGCAAACAATGCCAATAAGTCAAAAAGAATGACTATACCCAGTAGGATGAACAGCTAAACAAAAGGGGAAAAAAATAAGGAAATCAGCAACAGGAAAATAATGCAATAACAGGAATAAGTTGACATCTTTCTGTAACAACTCTCAAAGTGAATGGTCTTGATTCCCCAATCAAAAGACATGAATTGTCCAAATGGATCAAGAAACAAAACCCAACAATATGCAGTATAGAAGAAACATAGTTAATTCAAAAAGAAATTCATACATTAAAAATCAAAGGATGAAAAACAACACTCTATCCAATGGGAACCCAGAAAAAAGCAGGAGTAGCTATCTGAATTTCAAACACAGTAGATTTCAAGTAAAACTGATCAAAAGTAACAAAAAAGTTCAATGCATATTGGTTAAGCAAACAATTAAACAAGAAGAGATAGCAATTATTAACATAAGTGCACCAAATATAGAAACCCACCTTCATAAAAGAAACATTAACGGACATGAAAAGGCAAATAAACACCAATACAACTGTAATGGAGTACCTCAATATCCCACTGTCACAAATGGGCAGATCAACTAGACAAAAAAATCAACAAAGATATATCACAATCGAACCAAACCGCCAATAGACTTAGATATCCATGGAGTGTTTTACCCAACAACAATAGAATACACATTCTTCTGAGCAGCACATGGGATTTCATCCAAAATAAACCACAAATTAGCCCATACAACATGCTGCAGTAAATATGAAAAAAATCAAGATTATTCCATGCGTATTATCAGGCCACAGTGCAATGAAACTAGAAATCAATGGCAAAAGAAACCACAGAAACTATGCGAACACATGGAAACTGAATGATACCCTCTTGAAAAATCAATGGAACACAGATGAAATTAAGGAAAATTAAACAGTTCCTACAATCAAATGATAACGACAGTATCACATACCAGAACCTATGGGATGCAATGAAAGAAAGCAGTCCTAAGAAAGCAGTTCATAGCAGTGAATTCCTACATCAGAAAACAGAGTGAGCTCATGTAAATAATGCAATGATGCACATCACAGTCCTAGAAAAACAAGAACAATCCACACCCAAAGCAAATACAAAGAAAAACAAGCTAATACAAAGAAAAACAGATTATAAAGATAAGTGCAGAAATTAATGAAATTGAGACAAAAAAATACAAAGAATCAATGAATCAAAGAGTTGGCTCTTTGAAAGAATAAACAAAATTAAAAAACCCTTAACCAATCTTAGCAAAATACAGGAAAGAAAAGACCCAAGTCCATGCAACTGGAAATGAAAAAGATGAGAAATGAAATGAAGTGAATAGTGAGAAATGAAAATCAGAACAAATTCTGCTGAAATCCAGATCATCAGTAACTACTTTGAGAACCCGGACTCCAATAAAATGGAAAATTCGGAAGAAATGAATAAATTCCTAGATACATGTAAGCTATCAAATTTGAAACAAGAAGATTGAAAAATCCTGATTGATCCAATATCAGCCAATGAAATTGAGGAAATAATGGGGAAAAAAACCTACCAATTTAGAAAAGTCCAGGTCCTGATAGTTTCCCTGCTGAATTCTGTACGAACTTTTGAAAAGACCTAGTGCCAGTATTCCTCAAACTCTTTAATGAAACATAAAGGGAAGCGGTACTCCAGCATTATTCCTGGAAGCAAGCATTACCCTGATTGCAAAACCAAAAAGGGACCCAATCAAAAAAGAGAACTACAGGGGCTGGGGATTTAGCCCGGTGGTTAGAGTGCTGTTTCTTATATTTCACATCATTTCATAGTCATGTACCGGACAATTTTAGCATCACCACTTTACAAAACCTTGAGTAATGTTGTAATTTAGAAAAGATTTTAAATTATTGAAACAATGAAAGTTTCTTAAACACATCACTATAGTCACCAAAATCATTCACGAAAGCCTCTGTTCCTTATTTGTGGTGTGGCTTACTGCATATGTCCGAGGCTTGCTGGAGTTTTGGTCAGTACTAATGTGGGGCAGCCATTAGACAAGGACCAAGTGTGGTGTAGACGTCGTTTGTTCTGAGCTAGCTTTATGGTGTTTGCCTGTAATCCTAGCTCTCTGGGAGGCCAAGGCAGGAGGATCAGAAGTTTGACCCACACTTGGGCAATTTAGCAACTTAGAAAGACCTTGTTTCAAAAGCAGAAAGTAAAAAGGCCAAGGAGGTAGCCGAATGTGAAGGCGCTGAGTTCAATACCCAGAACCACTCAAAGCAAAACAAAACAAATTAAACCTCACTCAGTGGATGCTCTGGCTTTTTTTTTTTTTCATTCTGGGCAAATCAAACCAATTTGTAGGAATTTCCACTATTTCAAATATTGCCCATTCAGTGATTCTTTATTACTATTTTAAATATGCATTATTTCAAACATGCATGATTCAAACTTACATGAAATGTAATTGTATCACTCAAATGACCCCTGAGTCTTCAGAATAAAGTGAGAACAACTGACTTGTGGTGGGGCTGGCTAATTGATGTATATTTTTTGAAGGATGAACATTCTGAATGTTTGAATAGAAACTAACTTGGAATGTGTTGAATAGAGGACATATCCTAATTATTGTAATATGCCAGTTCTTTGTACCACTGGAAATTGCTTAGTTTCAGAATCTGTACTTCTGATTGCTGCACTTTTGAAAGAGTCTTGGAATCTTTCCGTTTTGAAAATCTCTGCCTAGTCATCGTTCAAGTTTCATTCGAAGGCACAATAAACACCCAGGAGTAGAAAACAAGGACACACTCAAACAGTAAAGATTTCTGCCTGAAATTCCTGGGGTGCCTAGGATTTAAACCATTTACTATGTCAATCCCAGTATGTATTTTGTATAATATTTCTCAATAACTTAAAGTAATTGCCTCAAAAAAGCCTGATGTGGGAGTTCTATCTTTGGTTGCCAAAGGCTACATTAAATCTTGGTGTGTGTTTAAATAATGGAATACGCAGTTTAGGTTACTTAGTTGAATAAAACACATATTTTTATCTTCAATGAGCAAATAGAAATCTTGACTTTAAAAGAGAGAAAATTCCTTCTCTGCTTGAATTAGCACATCAACCAGTTAATCAACAAATATTTATTAAGCTCCTACAATGGAACATTTGTATTCCTTGTTTAATAACTCTTGACAGATTCTCTGGTATCGTGTTAAAGGAAACATTTTCTCTACAAAGTCATGGTAAAATGTGTTTATTTTTCCATTTCATCTTTGGACTAGCTAAAGACATTTCACTTTTTTCCTCTCATAGAGATGTTCTTCTATGTTCTGAGCTCAGTAAATTTATGTTTCTATGTTAAAATCATAGACCAATATAAGAATACCAAGCCCCAAAACCTGGGCTGTGTATCAAAGCATGTGGAGGCTGTATAGCTATACAACAGGCTTTAAATTTCTCATTTGCAAAATAAGAATACTCACTGGGGATTTAGCTCAGTAGGTAGAGTGCTCCCCTAGCAAGCCCAAGGTCCTGAGTTTGATCCCCAGCACCAAAAAAAGGAATACTTGTTCAAACTGTCCCACAAGATTGCTGTGAGGGGCTCAATGGGAATGTGTGCTACACTAGTGCAGGACGCATCCCAACACAGCCATGAACCCAGAGGGGAACCCCTCTCTCCCCAACCCCAACACCTCCACCCCACCCCACACCCAACCCACCCCACTGGTGGAAACATTCCAGACTTTGTTGTTCTTGGTTTTTAAAGATAAACTCAGCTTTTCAAATTTGAAAAACACATAGCAAACATGATGTGATAGTCAAAGATACTGTAACACATGTTTACAAGCAAAACTAGTTATTTCTCACAGATAGAAAATTATGACTCCATGGATTTATAAATTAAAATCTATAAAATTATTGAGGCATAAGGAATACAATCAGTAAAAATGACAGGCAGTTGAGGTGTACCCATAAGGAATCTCTTCTTTTTGCCCCAAAATATGCCTGGGGTACAACTTTGCCAAAGCAAAGGACATTTGTCAAGGAAGTTGTCCTTGTCATCGAGAACATAGGGTGCAGCTACGCAAGTAATGTGAGAAAGAGGTGTGCTGCTTCAGTCAATTTATTCTGCAGAAGGGTATCAGTAAGTTTTATAATCTTTTGATTCTACCTGCCTGGAGTGCCATGTGGAAAATGATTCTTAGACAAGATCTAGCTGAAAAAAAGAGTAAGCAAGAAAACAGTAAGCAAGCACCCACTCTACATTCTTTTCTTGTATGACCAAAGTTCCCTGGACCCATAGCAGCCTATGGGCACAAACTTATATTTCAAACACACTGGAATTATACATAAGACAAGATACATACGTTTGTGTATTGAGAAAAAGTCTCTTTATCCTATTCATTGTGAAAGCATGCAATTCACGGAATCCTCGAATTGCGGATAATATAGTGTAGTTCTAGGTCCCTCCCTTCCTCCCTCCTGTTATTATTTTTAGAATACACCCCCATTGTGGGGTTGAAGAGGGAAAGGGAGACTTAGGGAGGTTTTATGATTTGCCCAAAGCCACTCAATCAGTGAGTAGAAGAGTCAAGACTAGAATCATTTCTCTGGACTCTCCTGTTTTGGGACATGGCTGGTATAACCTGGCTATCAGATAGTTTAGGCTGTGAGGATCAGAACCTGATAACAGGTGAACCTACAGTACAGAAGAGGAGCCCAGAGAACACAGTGAAAAGCCTTTGCCAAAAGCTCCTTCAGTCCGGGAAGTAGAACATAGTCTTTAAAGGTCATAGTTGCAGAAAGAGGTTTTGGAACCCAAGAGGAGATGCTGGGAGATGGTACCACCCAGTGGTGGTTGAGCTCCATTCTCAGGAACAGGCTTCTTGTGCCCAGGAGGACATCTGGCACTAGAAAGTCAGAAACTCAGCCCTACAGGGACTAAAGTAGTTGGAAAGAGACAAAATGTATATCCAAGTTTAAGAAACAGGCCTAGAACCCTGTTCTAGTGGTGGATCAGGTCAAAGATGAGCTTCATTTTGAGAGGCAAAACAATGAAGCAGGGGCCAGAAAAGTTGTCAGAGTGCTGGGTAAAGTCTCCTAGGCTTGTAGTTTTGGTTCCAGACACCAGACTGGAGTTGAGCCTACAGATTTGGGATTTTTTTTTTTTTTTTTTTTTTTTGGTCCTGGGGATCGAACTCAGGTCCTTGTGCTTACAAGGCAAGCACTTTAACCACTGAGCTAAATCCTCAGCCCAGATTTGGGATTTTTAAGAGGGGTGGAACTGTGACAAAGGTAAAGAATGCTTACCAGATAGAATTTTGCATGGACTTTTAGCCCAGTGCTCTTTTATAGTAAATATTTATCTGCTAAAGCTGCAGGATTTTTACCCTTGTACCTTGTATGAGAAAGGCTGAGTAAAGGGATATGAGATTCCAATTTGCTGTTGTTTGGGGAAAGCAGTTGTATTTACTCAGATTTGGCAATAGCATACTGGTAACACATGCTATGGGAAGTCAGAGCTTTCAGACAGATTCTTTCATGGCCAAGTTTAAAGTTCTTCATAAATACTAGGAAAACGGGCTCTTAAAAAGTGGAACATGAGTCATCCTTTCAAAAAGTCAAGTAGGGAGTGAATGTACAAATCGTTCAGTGAGATGATTGCTACATACACTTAGTAAGCAGGCAGGGGATTGAGGCTGTGTCCGAGGCAGAAGACAGGAGGGAGAAGAGCACTTGCCTTGGAATGAGAAAACCTGGCTTGGCTCTGCCACTCCATTGCTCAGAGCAACATCCCCTTCTATGACCTGAGGATTCTACAAAGATGAAGATTGAACATATCTTCACAAGTGCATTGGAGGAACTCCAGAGAATCTTTCTACACCCGAAGTCCACCATCCCTTTTTTCCTTCTCGGGTACTCAGATATTCTTGACTGAGATGAGGAGAGAATATATCCTGCTGGTCCTTCCAGCAGTAACTCGCTGCTGTGCCACAGAAGGCCCGTGTGTTTCAAAGGCCCATGTGCTAAAGCCTTGGTTCTCAGGGTGGCCCTCTTGGGAGGTGGTGGATACTTTAAGAGGTGGCGCCTAGTGGGAAGTCTTTAGGGAACTGGGAGCAAGCCCTTGAAATGACATCAGGATACCAGCCCTTCCTTTTCTTGTCTTCTGCCTCCTGGCTATGAAATAGTTTTACTCTACCACACGCTCCTACCCCAATATGCTGCCTCACCACACGCCCAAAGCAACAGAGTCAACTGATCATGGACTGGGATCTTCAGAACTGTGAGCCAAAATAAACCTTTCCAGTTTATAAGTTAACTACATCAGGTATTTTGTTATAGTAATGAAAAGATGACTAACACATTCATGTCTAATCTCACAATCTTTTAAAGCAGAAGACAGAAGCTAACATTCTTCTTATTACTTGGTGACATAAAATTATTTGGATGAAGTCATAGCAAACGACCTTCTTTTTCTTCATAGAAAATACCATATTGTAGAGTTGCCCTGGTAAAGAAAGTGAACAGACTAATGAAGAATAATGTTGAATTGATTCATAGTTGGCTGAAGGAATATCTCTCTGGAGTTTATTAACATCCCTGTGTTAGCCAGAAGGAGATTATTAGATCTTTGTTCTTTGCCATGGACAAAGTGACAATTTTATGAACAACATGGATAAGGCAGAGAAAGCATGCTTCTCAGATCTGTAAGTGTGGGAAGGTTAATTAGAAACAAATGATAAATATTAACTAAATAAACGACAAGAAAAACTAAACAAAACTCACAGGATTGTATTATTGATTTTCATTCCTACCTGTGCATTAAAATCAACAGGGAAAAATTTTAAAAAATAATTATGCCTACTAATTTAGGTTAATTGCTCTGGAAATCAGAAAGAAAGAAAGGAGAGAAGGAAAAAAAGGAAGGGAAGAAGGGAGGGAGGGAGAAGAAAAAAGAAGGAACAATGCCACTTGACCAGGATCTTTGCTTGGATTTTTGGATTCAGTATGGGACTAATTTATGTGAAAAGTATTTCAGAATTGAGTGAAAACAAAACAAAAAAATACAAAATAGTATATACTTTATGATAAAAATACACATGTGAAAAAATAGTAAGGAAATATACCAAACTGTTAACTATGTTAAACTCAGAATTAGAAGGCAGACTGATAATAATTTGCTCTTCTGTTCTCTGCTTTTCCTGAGTATGCTTATGTACTGGTTTTTTAATCAAGGAGGAGAAGCTGATTTAAAATAGGAGCGAGACTGATATTGATTGACTACTTTGTCTGAGCTAATCTGTAATATTGTTTACTAAATAAACTTTTGGACTCACAGGCTGCATATGCACAGGTAAAATCACTAACAGCACCACCATTTGGAGAAGACTTAGGGAGATGTGGCCACTGTATCTTTATATGTCAAGTTCAGTAACACAGGAGAGGCGGCATCCCCAAGGACCAGTCGTCCAGAGCACATTAACTTCACATATGAAAGGAAGTGAAAGAATGAAATGGTCTAGCAAAACAGTGAGTTCCATATGTATCAGGTACCCCAATATGCAAAATGTTCATGTAGAGTTTGAAATTGTAGGTGTTTAGTGGAAAAGATTTCTATGGTCTATTATTGGCTGATAAATTCATGGAGATATCCTTTATTCAACAAGTATTTATTGAGAAGATCATGCACTCCAAGAAAGCCAGACCAAAGAGCCTTTGAATATTCTTTCTGATCAAATCATGCTTCTGCTTAGTTCAAGGGATCTTTGTATATGACTTGGTTCAAGATAGTTTTCATTAGGTGTTAACTTATCCAAAAACTGTTTTTTGTCATCTACCGTGAACAGGTACAAGCTGACAGGAGTAAGTCCAGGATGCATAAATGTCAAGCCAAGACTACAAGGCCAAGGTCCTTGGTAGCAATTACAGAAAATCCTGAGAATTCAGACCAAATTACAGACACGGGTCTTTTGTTGACTAATCTGGCCAGGGGACAAAAGGAACCTAAACAAGAGCGCAGCAGGCTTGAAAGAACCCACAAAAGAAGTTAAGGCCAAGAGATGGGGGGCAAGGCACTGAGAAACACCCCAGAGAATGCCTGAAAAGCACTGAACTCTTATTAAGTTGGAATGACTGGAAACAGACACAGCGAAAGCCTGGAAACCTGTCACATATTCTCACAGAACGTCCCTCCACCTCTCTACCTCCCCACCCTACCTATATCTGTCTATTCTACAGCACAACCGCACCTCTGCCCCCACTTTGTCACTAATTAACACTCAATAAGAAATGAGCTTCCTGGCTGTCTTGCAGTGTTACAGGATCAGTATAAAAAGAGTGGCCTTCTCTTTTTCACTAGGACTGTCCAAGCTGTTCCTTAACTCCTGGACTGAAACACACTCATGCACGCATGCATACACATTGTTCCTTTGGAGCCCAGGAACAAGAGGAGTTGAGTAAAGTGTTGCGATCCAAGAGAAGTTCTCATGGTTAATCAATCTTTAGATCAAGGTCAAGCCCACATGAACTCTCTTTCAACCCTAGTCATCCCCAGGACATATTAATCATCCACCCTGTGGGACAGGTAACTCAATCGGGACTAACTTCACAGAGTTCTTAGGTAATTCTGCTCTAGAATTGATCAAGACCAGTAGGCCAGGGACTGACTGTACTAAAATTAGAGTAATTTATCCCAGGACTTACAGAATGTCCCAGGGAAGATGGTAATTATTCCCCGGGCATGTTTTCTGTGTCTGGCACTGTGCCATCTGCTTTATATACATCTGTTCTCACAAGAACCGTAGGTATGTTTTTCTGGAGATGAGTAAATTAACAATGATTGAAGGTAAGTGGCCCAATTAATGTTGTCAAGTAGCAGGTGGTAGAGTTGGAATTTAACCCTAAATCAATGTTAGAGCAAATCCATGCTGTTGCAATAAAATGACCTAAAACAGCTTCCGTACTTGGCAATGAAATGACCCAAAGATACCATCACAGGTAGTGAACTATTAGTTAGACTGATGGGCAGGTGATCTGTTAGGTAACCAAAGAGAAAAGAGTTAAGCAACTTAGCCTCAGCTAAGCCCAAGCTAAAGAGACTGCTGAATTAAAGCCCAAATAAGACAAAACACCAGACTGCTACAATCAGGTAATCTCTGTATGTCCTTTCTCCTCTTTCTGGCTACAGAAGTAGCTTGCCACAATAGTGGGGGATATTCCAAACTATCTCTCAACTGGTAGAACATTTTTCATGCTCATGTAAATTTTATGAAATTTGACAGGTCTCAGTTTTTCCTTCAACACCCTTTATATGTTACCATAAAATCTCCTTCTCAGAGAAGTGCTAATTAACTGGGCTCAGGGGGATAAGTTTGTGAGAGAAGAATCAAAAGCCCATAGTCCATTACATCAAATTCAGGACTCCAATACTGACAAGATAGCCTCTCCTTTCTTTTCTTTCCTCCTTCTGTTCCTTTACCAGCCTGGGAAAGAGGAGCCTCTCAGACAATAGGGGAAGCTTGGGCTAGGTCTGGAAGAGAACTGTGTACCCAGGCTCTGGAGATAGATGAGCCAGAGCTGTGAATTCACCCCCTCCAGGATCCACCCAGCAGGTTCTAGGCACTCAAAGCTCACGTCTACATTAGGGAACAGTATACTCAACACAAATTGCTCAGTAGCAGTCAAGGTTGTATACAGCTAGGGGGCTAAGAGGGCTCCAGGCAGACAGGGCTCAGTCCCTACTTGAGATCAGAGGAGTGTAGATAAAGGAAGATAGATAAGAAAGGGTTCAGAGAGGCCCACAAAGTCTCACCATCTCAGCCTATGCAGCACATGGCTCAGAGTTTGTGGAATGAAGTAAATGAAAACAAAGGTAGCTTGAATTTAGATAAAAAGTAATAAGTTGATATGACAGTCTGAAGAAGAGGAAAATTGCCAGAGTAGCATTAGTGGCAAAAAATAAGTGGAAAGAGGGAGGAGAAACATCATGGTTCATCTTGGGAAGCAGAAAGAGATAACATGGGGTGGCTGATGACGCTGACAAACACAGGACTGTAATGGCCTAGGTTAGGAGTGTCTGTTGTCATAGAGGGGCATGCTTCTTACGTGCATGTTAGTATTTCCACTTGGGTGCCTCTCAAATTTAATTTGTTTCAAACTGAGCTCTGAATTCCAGTTTTTCATGTCTTATTCAATGGTAACTCCATCCTTCCTCTTGCCCAAGGCCAAAACTGTGGAGTTATTCTTGACTTTTCTCTTTCTCTCACAGACTACATTGAGTCCATTGGGAAAGGTCAGGTCTATCTCCCTGACTTGTCCCGATGCTAGAATGAAGTCTCTCTCACTTTCTCTGCTTATCTCCCTGGTACAGGCCCTCATCACCTCCTACCTATTGCTGTCATACCATGGCCACAGTCAAGTCTTTCCTCACCACCTAACCTCAAATTGTATTATTCTTTTCCTTGGAACTATTACATTTCCTTGTTTTATTTTTTCTTCGTACTATTTATTATGGCCTGACATACTTATATATTTAATTTACATCTATCTCTATAACTAAAATATAAGCTGCATGTGTACATTAGTCTATTTCCTGTTACAATAGCAAAATATCTGAGGCTGGGCACTTTCTTTTTCCTTCTGCTTATTATAATTATTTGTGGGGTACTGGGGATCAAACTCAAGGCTCTGTGTTTGCTAGGCAAGCGCTCTACCACTGAGCTAAATCCCAAACCCCTATTATAATTATTAACACATATAAATCATACAAATGGGCTTCACTGATACATTTCCATACATGAATATATCACACATTGATCACGTCCACCCTTCCTTCTCGTAACTCTTTCTCTCACTCCTCCCTCGCTCCCTTCCCAACCTCTAATAGTCTCTCTTCTATTTCCAGGTCATCTTTTGTTGTTGTTGTTGTTTCCATATATGAAGGCAAACTTGCAATACTTGTCTTTCTGTGTGCCTTCATATATGGAACACTTAACATGATGCTTTCCAGTTCCATCTATTTTCTTGCAAATGACAAGATTTATTCTTCTTTCTGGCTGAATAATACTCCATTATGTATAGACACTAGATATTTTTTATTTTTATCTATTCATCTGTTAATGGGCATCTAGGCTGTTTCCATATCTTTGGTAATGTGAATAGTGTCACAATAAAGAGGCACATGCAGGTATATCTTTTGTATTGTGACTTCACCTCCTTTGGATATATACCCAGGAGTAGTATAGCTGAATCGTATGGTAGTTCTAGTGTTAGTTTTGAGGAACCTCAATATTATTTTCCATAATGGCTATATTACGTTGGATTCCTGTCAACAGTATCCATGGAAGTGTTTTTTTTTTCTACACATCCTTGCCAGAATTTGTTGGTTGTGTTAGTGTTTGTTTGGATAATTGGCATGCTGACTGGGGTGATGTGGAATCTCAATTTAGTTTTGATTGGCTTTTCCCTGATGGGTAAAGATACTGAGCATTTTCTTCATGTATTTATTGGAAATGTGTACTTCTTTTGGGAAGTATCTGTTCAGATCATTTGCCCATTTTTCTTGAATTACTTGGTTTTTGTTGTTAAGTTTTTTGGGGGCTCCTTATATATTCTGGATATTAATCCTCTATCAAATGAATTAATCATTTCCTTTGCTCTACAGAAGCTGTCTAACTTGTTGTAAAGCCCTATTTGTTAATTCTTGTTTTTTTGTTTTCAGAACTATTGAAATCCTATCCAGGAAACCATTGCCTATGTAAATATCTTGAAGTATTTCCTTTGAATAAGGTCAGTCATTTCAAAATTTCAGGTACATTATTGCATTAAGACTTTTGGTCCATTTTGCATGTTTTTTTTACACAGAGTGAGAGACAAGTGTTTGGTTTCAATCTTCTATGTGTGGATACCTGGTTTTCCCAGCATAATTTGTGGAAGAGGCTGTCCTTCTCCAGTGTTTTTGTACCTTTGTTAAAAAATCCATCGGCTAAGATGTGTGGATTTATTTCTGGGTCCTCTATTCTGTTGCATTAGTTTATATGTCTGTTTTCATGCTAATATCATGTTTTTGTTACTATGGCTCTGTAGTAGAGGACAGGCACTTTATAAAGAAAATAAGTTTATTTGGCTCACAGATTTCTTAGTTTGAGGCCATGGTGCTGGCATCAGCATGCTTCTGACAGGACCTCAAGGCCTATGACTTCCCAGTGATGTGTGCATGCGCACGCGTTTGTTTGTGTGTGTGTGAGAGAGAGAGAGAGAGGGGTAAGAGGGAGAGAGGGAGATCATTTGGTGAGACAGGAAGCCAGATAGAGGCTGGGGTCCCACAAGAGCTACATGAGTCACTTCCAAGGGCAAGCCCCAGTGACCAAACCATCATCGCCTCCTGAAGATGCTGGCAACTCTTGACATCACTGCTCTGGGCACCACGCTTCCAAATCAGAGCAGAAAGAATCAGAATTTGTTTCTATTTTGTTGATTGCTTTGTTACTTAGCCCCCTAGAACAATGCCTGAGCTCTGATTTAAAAATCTGTGGTGAATTATTAGCAAATGAGTGACAAAAAAATGATCAGAGAGAATGTTGAACCACCACAACTACAACAACATTACTTTTTAATTTAAGCTGTTACCTTTTTTTGTTAAACACCATCTTTGTTTACAAAGACCCCCCCCCCTTAGCCCAGTTTGGTATCTGTTTTCTCCTTGTTCACACTATCAGATGATAGTTTTGCAATTCAGTTGACAGTGAGAGCACTTTAGATGGTGTTATGGGTTGAACCTTGGAAACTGCCCCCCCGCTCCCCCCAAAAGATATGCAGTCTGGAACTTCACGACCTCAGAATATGATGTGATTTGGAAATAGGCTCTTTAGAGAGGTAATCAAGTTTAAATTGGGTCATTAGGGTTATTCCAATATGAACAATGTCTTCATAAAAAGGGGAGATTTGGACACAGAGACAGACAGGCCCAGAGGGAAGACAAGGTAAGGACACAAACAAGGAGAAGACCGATAAGTGAAGATGGAGATGGAGACTGGCATCACACTGCTACAGCCAAGAACTTCCTGGAGCTAGTAGAGGCTGGAAGAGGCAGAGAATAGGCTCTTTCTCATAGCTCCCAGAAGGAACAACCCTGCTGGTACCTGATCTGTCCTGGACATCTGGCCTCCAGGACAAAAAAAAAAAAAAAAAATCTGCTGCTCAATCGCCTGGTTTGTGGTTCTCTGTCACAGCAGCCCTAGGAAACGAGTAGACATGAGAAGCTTCCTTTTCACCCGGCAGCCTGATTCAGGTTGAAAAGAGAAACTCAGCCTTCATCTTGCCCTGGAGCTGACAGGCAGGGAGTAGAGATGATGGAACATGAGCCTGACCGTGAGAGCAACATGAAGACGGAGTGGGGCAGAGGACACCAAGGTCTGCTTCCCGCCGTGACCGTGGCCTTGCCTCTTGCAGTAGGCAAATCACCCCAGCACTTGGGTCTGTATGTCACCACCCGCAAAATGAATTTCTGGAGCAGATGTAGTCCACAGCTCCAGCTGGCCCTCCACCTTCCGTGGTTCTGTGGCATCCTCAGAGGTCTGAATATCAGAAGAAGGCAAAAGGAGAGCACATTTGATGAAAGAGTGACCAGGAAAACATTTTTAGAGTAACTTTTCATTTGCAAAACGCAATTAAACAATTTTAAGATGTTGCATGTTCCCCTTAGCTGGCTTTTCCTCAGGACTTCTTTCTAGCCCGCATGACGCCACGATAAAATGAATGGAGAGACAAAGCCATGCTTGAGTAAGTGATAGGCTCAAAGTAGCTTCTACTAAATCGAACCAGCCAAGGCCTCCCAAGTTCAATTCAAAAGCAGAAGTGGAAAAACAAACCCGAAAAGCAAGAGATAAAACGAAGATAATTTTTGGTCTGTTAGAGAACAGATTTGTGCAGAATGGTCCCGAATAACACATAATTGGCAAGCTTATTGTCAACTCTGCCACTTCAGTCCCAGCGGAATTATATGTCAGTTGTATAAACTGCTAAAAATAATTAGTCTTTTTGCAGAAATTACATGCAGACAGAAAAGCCAGTGTCCTGTGGGAGTTGCATCTTGGAAACATTAGATTCGGAAACAATTTATTGCCTCCAAAATCTACTCCCACAGTCTGCAATCACCGAAATGTGCAGCAACTCAAGTATTTGCAGTCTCTCTGTCCCCAAAATGTGTGTGCGGGTAGGGGAATTGTGCCAAAGTAGTGTAAGCTAGAAATGGGAACCTTTGAGATTATGTGCACAATCTCCCATTCAACTCAAGAAATTAGAATATGATTAAATGAAAGGATTTTTTTTTCTGATACCAGGAATTGAGTGGAGGGATTAAGTAATACTAGGTAGAACTTGAACTTCTATCAGTACTGGTATTATAGGCATGCACCACCATCCCTGGCATGAAGGGATTTTTTTCGATTCATTCAATACATCCTTATAAGAACCTACTATTTCCCTGGTGCTAGATACTGGAGAGAGAACCGACATTGTTCCTGCTTTACTATGCTTATAATTTCAGGCAAAATGCTGGAAAATATGATGAGAACTATGAAGGAAACCAAAGACAACAGATGCATTTAATTTTGATAGAGCAACCAGCGCATCCATAAAAAGTCTTTTTGCAAAGGTGATATGGAGACCTATCAAATGAGGAGGATTGGCCATGTAAAGATTGAGAGACAAGGCAACTCAAGCAGAAGGAACAGCATGTGCAAATATCCTGATCCAGGAAAAGTAAATATCTGCTGCTGAAGTACAGAGAAATGTGGGAGAAAGATCCATAAATAGGATAGAGAATTAGGGGTGTAGAGGGACTATATACAGCAGTTAATCAAACACCGTTAGTTTACATTTTCAAAAGTTCAGAGAAGTTCATTATATTCCTTAAAGTCTTAGAGCAAGTCAGGGGAAGACAGGAGCTGGAACCCAGATCTCTGGACTATTTTATGTTCCCAAATCCCCTCCCCACTGTGTGCTGTACAATAGCATTCTTGGATTTATTCTGTTTGTATAACTGAAATTTTGTATCATCAAGGTATTTTCTTGAAAAGTATTTCTTAATAGGAATTTTGTTGGATTACTTTTTTTCTCTCTGCTTTATAAACTAGAAAGACTTTTACAAAAATATAAGCTAATTTTCTTCCATTAGGCTCTACATTTTCCACATACTCTCTCACGTCACATATATTCTCAGAGAAAGTATGTCCTATAAATTCAAAATGATAAACCCAACTCTCTCTTTAACCAAGCAGAGGCATTTGACTTTAGTTCCTTCCTAAATAGTACATACTTCCAAAATAGTAAACATGCTGTGTGTCATACAACTAGGGAACTGCAGATTTGGAAGGGGTGCTCATTTTATCTTATGTTATTCACTCATTCATTTCCTCAACTGGTCAGTTGTCCCCTCAGGGAGCCCACGTGCTACTTCCCTGGCAAGTGCACTTGGCCACACTGTTCTTACATCTTGTGTGCTTGTGTGTGCCCTCCAGGAGACCAGGAACTCTGCAGAGAGGGCATGAGTCTACCCAGCACAAAAGTCCCCAGTGCTGACGTGGGGCCCAGCACACAAAAAATTCAGCTAACATTTGTTGAAAGTTGAATGAGTGGCTAAATAGATGGATAAATAAATGAAGGCTCAGTAGCTTCGGCTCTTATTTGAAAAATTCACCTATGGGAAAGACATTCTATTTTCATGTGTGTTCTGGTTTTTTCTTCAAACTATTAATAGGGAAGTCAGATATACCATTAAATGTTATCCACCATTAAAGACAAGTTCCAGCAACAAGTCTTACAATGATCACACTAATCACAAATATCTTCTGAATTTTATTTCTCAATTTTAACAGATCATAATGTTCATTATTCCAAAGTCAAAGCAACGTAACAAAGTGTTCTTTCAGAAATTTCATTCCCACCTGTCCTCAGGTACTCTATTCCCCAAGCCCCACATCCCCTGCCTGTGTAGGTACAGTGAACAAGCTCTACCTACTCTTGATATAAATATTAATAGTGATCCTTTCACTCTCAAAAATATCCCATTTAGGCAAAAAGTATTATGATTACCTTATCTATAGCTAGCCACTTTCACTACTTCCTTCAAACTTCTTAATTTACTTTTATTATAATTATTTTTTGTTGCCAGAGGTCAAACCCAGGGCCTCATGTATACTCAGCAGGAGCCGTACCACTGAGCTATATGGCCTCAGGCTTTTCTTTATGCAGAATTAAAATAATAAGACTAAAGATAAGAATATGCACTCTTATCCCCTTGCTTTTTTTCAGCCACATGGCACTCACTGTGTGGGTAACCACGGCTTATTACCCAGTCCACCAGTGATAGGCTAAGCAATTGAATTATTTCCAATTTTTATTACAATCACTGTGGCAATGCTGTTACACCACATGGAATTGTGTCCACAGGAAAATACTTGGAAGTAGGGTGGCTGGGTCGAATGGCAAATGCCCTTGTAATCTGGATAGATATTACCAAACTTAGCTCCGTTAAATTTAAGACATTCTATAGTCCTAAGAGAAGATAAGAGATCATACTTTCTGGTAGTCTTGCTCTTACATGTCTTACAAACTACATAAATTGATCTATGATTAGAAACTGACCCAAAAGAAGACATTCTTGGATTACTCATCTCTCAGAACAAGACCTGGTTCTTAGACCTGCCAAAGAAATCCTACCATATTTAAAAAGTTTTTTTCACTAGTGGTATACTCAGGTAATTTTTCAAATATTCTTTATATAAATGCTTGCATCAACACTAAGAATTTTCAGTATTTTCTGGTCTTCCTTCTCAATGATGAACAGTGGCTTTTGTATTAAATCTCCTCATACTCTATTTGCTAACCAGTACTGCTTCTGTAGCCTGATGCATACAAAAGATAATTGAGAACTCTGGAAGAGTGTTCTGTCAAATTAATATGTTGCTATAGCAATAATTAGTTGTATAGTAGTTGGAAAGTACTTATTTATCATCATACTTTTTGACCCCTTTGGGCTAATAAGTTGGATTTATTGCCCACATTCTGCAGATAAAGTGGCCTTGCTCAAAGAAAGGAGATGAGCCCAATAGGAAGCTGAATCATGTGAATCCTTACATCTGAATCACGTGAAGTCCTTCTTGAAAGGGTAGATTCCTACATTGTGCTATATGTCTACTTGACTACTCAGTTCCTCTTGCTGGTCTCTTACATGCTGTTGTTCTGGTCAATATCACTGTTATCCAAAATTATTGACCAAAAGTTGTGTACTGGACACCCGACCAATGCTAAGTAATAAACCTCTAGTTTCTCTCACTTTGACTTTTAGAATGTATTGCTTGGCTTCCTTCCTTCCCTTCCCCTCCCCTTCCTTTCTTCCTTCCTTTCTCCACCTTCTCTATTACCTTCCTCCCCTCTTTCTCCGTCTTTCTTTTTTAAGATTTTTTAAAAATTATATACTACTGTGAAATTTTTCAAACATAGAAAGTAGAAAGAATGGTACAATAACCTCCATGTACCACCAATTACTATTTCACAACAAATCTTGTTTTATCTGTGTTCCCACCAATATCCCTCCACACTCTGGAAATCCAAGGGGTTTCATTTGTGTTTTCAGCTACAAATATATTTTCACACGTATCTAGAATTCTTCCTGCTGTCATAGAGGAGGAGCCCACAGGAGAGCAGGCATGTCCCTGGGGCAGGTGGAGGGAGAGCTTCCTGGAGGAAGGTGGGTCCAGCCCATGCCTTGTCTCTGGGCTGTGATATCCCTCGGCCACATTCTCAGGGTCCTCCTGGCTCTAGCTCACAGGTTTTGTCCTGCCTCCTGATGGGGCCAAGTGTGCTCAGCTGCACATGTCGCATGTGAAGCACATTTGCTGAGGCCATGGGCTAGGTTGGGGAGGATAAGACATCCTGGTGTGGACACCTCTGAAAATATTTTAGCTACAAATGAAGTACTTTATTGTGGCTTGCATATTTTGTTAGTGCTCCTGTGACTGTTTTGGATTCTGAATTTCACCAGCATTTTTCCCACATTCCTTCGCCCATATTACACTTAAATTCCAAAAAGCACCTACTCCTCTACAATTCAATATCCTACCTGATTTGAAAGCTTTTTTCTTCCCTTTTTAAAGAAACAAATGACCATATGCAATATAATAATGACTGTTTTTATAGAGAAAACTGAAGTACCTTATGAACTGTGTTATAAAAAGCTACTTTCTGGCATTAAAGCTGTAATCTCTAATCTTCTAATATCCTAAAAGCTTTCAACCTGTTTGTGGCATCAACCAACCCAAAATTTGGGGCAGAGTAGACAGTGGTAGATAAGACCAAAGTACAGCACTTTGGATAGATGCTCACATCTTTTTGCAGCCCTTGTAGAGATAGCCATCTAGAAGGGATCAAGAATCAACCTCAAGTCAAAACTGCAGGTGGTACGAAAGAAAGAAAGCCTTTCCTCATTCAGAGTTACGAAGTTCCTGCCCTTGAGTGACCTTTGGCCCAGATATTAGAGGACTTCTTGCTGCTGGAACTGTTTTTCATGAAACTGGCAGTTTTGGATTCTAATTTCTACAGATTGTCTTCATGCCAGTAAGTTCCCATTTGTTCCCAAGACTTTTCAAGATTAAGTGAACTCTGCCTAAAAGAGATGTACTTCTCCAGCCCTGAGACATCACTGATGTCTTGTGAAAGACCAGGGCTTCAGTGCAAGGAACAAAGAATTGAGCACAGAGCTCATCTCTTAGCCTCGCCAATACTTGGCTGTGGGCCTGCTTGGACACTTGGTTACTGAGACCTTTGGTGGAACAAAACCACCCACCACAAAAGGCACTGTGCAAAAGAGGAAGAGACAACAGGTTTCATTTTTCTTGTTGCATCTTTAACAACTTTACAGATTGAATCTGAATAAAAATGTGAAAAATGCAAGCAAAGAAATGTAAATTACAAGTTATTTTTTCACTCATATAGCTAGCTACAAGTATTTCAAAGAATATTAATACCGTAGGTTAGGAAAGATGTAGAAAAATGGGTCTGTGATAAAGGGATGATAATGGAATACAAGTTGGTACAATAATTCTGCAAAGCAAATCAGAAGTAAGTACCAAAATGCCTTCAAATACATATGTGTGTACCTTTTTCATATATTAATCCCTCTTTTAAGTACAGTAAAACCTTGGATTCTGTGAGTGTTCCACAAAATGAGCAAACACTTCTAATAAAGTTTAACTAGATGAACTAGTGATGTCTTGGAATATGAGTAGTACATGATCCCAAAGTCACATGACCACAACTGACCCGATAGTTCCTCACCCCCCATCCCCCGACTGTGGGGACCATCTCCTAATACCAAGAGGTTGTGGAGGAAATCTTGTCTGCAGAGGAGGAGGAGAAAAAGACAGAGGAATCCCTCCCTTCAAATGAGAGTAGGGATATGTGTAAAATGTGGAAACAAAAATTTTGCAAAAATTTTGCAGAAAAGCACCACATGAATAAGGCTGTAGCAGTGCAATGTCACATTTCTACGAAATCCTCAAAAGCAAGTGCCATTGGATAGGCTCCTCTTTAACGCTGCATGAAAAGAAAGAGATTACATTGAGCCAATAGATAGCAGTGATCCCTTTAGCGAGAACATGCAATAAAGATCCTCTCTCTTGTCTCCCTCACACAAGCCGTGCAGGCTTTCAAAAATAAGTGCAGGTTAATTTGTTTATCTTTCTTTATATTTTGTATTTTCTTTATTATTTTGTATTGTATTACAATATTGTAATCATTTTATATGAATATTTTTGGGTTGTGGGATGAATCTGTGTTTCCATTATTTCTTATAGGGAAATTCACTTTGATATATAAGTGTTTTGGATTACAAGCATGTTTCTGGAACAAATTAGCCTCTCAAACCAAGGTTTTACTGTATTTAGCTCAAGGAAGCAATCAGAATTCAAAACTGTCTATGAAAGATGTTTATAACAAAAGAGAATTAAATATGTAAAAATGGGCTCTATTATGTCCCTTGCATTCTATGTAGCTGAGCCCCACTTTTGTAATTTTCAATCACCCGACTGTTTTTTTACTAAGTTGATTAAACTAATTTAACTAATTTTATTGTTTCTATATCACATACATACAACCTGGTCTCCAAACGGGGCAAAAATTGGCCAAATCAGGAAGTACAAACCACAGCGATTATTACCCAGAGAGAATTTGATAGAAAGTGTCATTAACTGGGTACCTGTGGTACTTTCCTATTGCTGCTGTCAGAAATTAAGTGACCCAACACAGATTTGTTATCTCGCAAGTCTCCACATGTGGTGCTCTGGGGCCGAATATCAAATCAGGAGGCACAAACCATAGCAGTGATTTTAGCAGAGAGAATGTGATACCAAGTCTCACTGACCGGGTTCCTGTGGTACTTTCCTGTCACCGCTGTAACAAATTAAGTGACTTAACACAAATTCATTACTTCGGAAGGTTAGAAGTCCAAAGTTCTGTCTCACTGAGGTAAATCAAGGTACGCAACTCTTTCCTTGCTTTTGCCAGCTTCTGGAGACTGCCTGTATTTCTTGTCTCGTGCTCCCAACCCATTGCACCAGCTTATGCTCCTGCCATCCCATCTCCTTCTGTCCCTCTTTCTCCTCCTCGTAGGGACCCTGTGATCACGCTGGGCCGAGGCAGGAATCCAGAATAACCTTCCCATCTCAAGTAACTTAACCACATCAACAAAGCACCTTTTGCCATGTAAGGTAATAATTAGACCCAGGTTTTAGGGATTAGGATGTGGCTATCTTCGGAGAACCATTATTCTGTGTCTTAGAGTAACTGACAAGGCAAGAATAGAAAACTAAGATAGCCTAGCTTATAGACTGCAGAGAGCAGCATCCTCCCCTGGGACTGGATAACAAAGGGAGGGTGCTGATATATTTAGAAACCAGAAGCTTTGAATTGGGCCACAGAGCCGACATCCAGGCTGCTGGGGGGGTGGGGGGGCGGTGACTGGTGCTGCTGTCTCGCAGGTACACAAGGAGGGAGGCTCCCGGAGGCCAGGAGAGCTGCGAACTGCATCTGGAACAAAGTACATCTGCTGAGTGGGTTGGGGAGATGAGGCTGCCGACATAGACTGGAACAGGAAGTCCACATGCAGCCACAGCATGGAGAGGTCTGTCTCCCTCCCTTCTACCTGCCAGCTCTGCTCTCGACCTCCCCGCTGGCAGAATCCAGAAGAACTAGCTGGTGAAGGAGAAAAGTGCGTAGAGGGATCCTAGCACAGCACAGCAGGGAAGATGGAACAAAGCACAATAAGTACTTTTAAACTTCCCTTCAAGAAAAATCCAGATCTAGAAATCGCCACTGGTGAATTTCACCAAATATTTAGGAAAGAAAGAATGCTAATTTTACATAAACTTCTTCAGAGTACACAAAAGGGAAAGTACTTCCCATTATGCTGTCTGAGGCCACTGTTAACTTTGATACCTAAACCTGACAAGAACATAAGAACAGAAAGTTACAGACCAATATAACATAATGTTTTACAGTAATATTAAAAACAACTACCAAAATCAAAACAAACAAAAAACTTCAAACCAGCTTTTCTGCTACTATGGTTCTTGGCAAAGAAAGCTAGTGATGTCTAAAACAGTGAAACTTTGTGAGAAAATTAGCCTACTCCAAGAATGCAAGAATGATTTAACATTTGAAAAATAGTGAAATTTATCTCATTAATGAAATAAAGAGGAAGCCCTCGAAGTACTTTCTGATACATGCTAAAAAATCTTTTGATAAAAATCAATGTCTATTCATAACTAGTACTTTTAGCACATATGATTAGAACTACTAGAATTTTATAAAATGCACCTACAAAAAGCTTACACAAACATCATGGTTAAATGTTTAAAACTTTCCCTCGATCTTTGACAAGAATTTCCTAGCTAATCTGATAAGCAAGGGAAATATATATGTACACGAATATATGCCTCAGTTTATCAATTTAATTCCTTCCACGATTCTGGAAAAGATGGCCACGTTCAGGGTCACTTGGGAAAGATGCCCGCAGTCATATTCGTCACCCGATGCAGAGTTTGTAAACAAAAACAAAATTTTGCCAAATGCTTCTGTTTGTGAACCAAACCACAAAGTGTTCGTGAACCGAGGTACCACCATAAATAAGTGTCACCAGGAAGTCAAGTCCTGATACAGCAAGGAACCAGCCCCTCACTTCTTGGTCTTCAGTTCTTTGGGCCTTTTATGAAAGAATTCAGTCAAGACACATAGGCCATATATAAGTATAGTCAGAATTTATCATAAAGTAGATATAGAAAGAGTTACATCTTCGAGTAAAAAGGTAGGCAGTACCACGAAGGCATTTGTACCAACCACGAGTTTGGATACATTTTTATATACACAAAAGTTACTCCTGGGCTTTAGAGAACTAGAATAATTATTATGCTTATCAACAATTTACTCAGAATTGCAAAATCTCTTACTGTGCTTTTTAGATGGTCATAGGCTTGAATCTTGTAAGGAATCTATAAAAGACAATTTGAAAAAGATACGTTCTTAATTTAAACCAGGTCCCAGCCCGCAGCAGGAGGGTCTGCTTGATATCATTGGGCAGCAGGCTGTGGCAGCCGGGAGTGCTGTGTGCCTTGTTCGAGAGTTAGATGGTCGGTGGCCAGGTACCAGAAAGAATGTCCGCAGTGTATAACCTTCAGGTGTCCCTGTCAGTAGATGGGTGGATCACCAGAATACTGCATATACAGCCAGTGGAATGTTAATAGCCTTAAAAGAAATGAAATTCTACTTTATTCTACAACATGAATGACTCTTGAAAACATTATGTAAAGTGAAAAAGACAGATGCAAAAGACAAATTCTGTATGAGTTACCTACAAAAAGCAAATTCATAGAGACAGAAAGTACGATAGAGGTTACCAGAAGCTGAGCAAAGGCAGGAATGCAGAATTATTCCTTAGTGGGAGGTACAGAGTTTTAGTCTGGGATAATGAAAAAGTTCTGGGAATGGATAGTAGTGGTGGTTGTACAACATCCCAAATATATTGCATGCTATTGAATTGTTCATTTGAAAATGATTTGAATGGTAAATTTTTTTCCATTTAAAAAAATTTTTATTTTAATGGTACATTTTAGATGTACATAGTGATAACATTCATCATAGGGGATTTGTACCTGTGCATGACATATCTTGTTGCTTCTTTTTTTCTCATTCCCCTCCCCTCCCTTCACCCCCTCCTCCCTCCTTATTTACAAAAGCTTCGTTTCTATTTTTTCCTTCCATTTCTTATTTCTCTAGTCCCTCTGTTATTTTCTCCCTCTCTCTCCCTTGTTCCCTTTTCATTTGAACACTTTCTTCCCTTTCCCAATATATATTACATTTTAGTCTTTATTTACACTTGCAGTTTCTCACACCGGAGAAACAAAGTGGTATCTAAACATGTGTGTCCGATTTATTTCACTTAAGAGTATGGTCTCAAGATGCATCCATTTACCTAGAAATATCTCAAGCTTATTGTTCTTTATGGCAGAGTAGTACTCCACTGTTTAAAAAAAAAACCCACATTTTCTTTATTCATTCCTCGGTTGATGGGCACTAGGGCTGTTTCCAAGATTCAGCTATTACAAACTGTGCCGTTATAAACATGGGTGTGCCTGTATCGCTGCAGTATGATGCTTTTAATTCTTTTGGAAAGATACCAAGAAGAGGAATAGCTGAGTCAACTGGAACTTCTAGTCCTAGATCCCTGAGAAATCTCCACACTGATTTTCACAGTCGTTGCACCAGTCTACACTGGAGGAGGGTTCCTTTTCCCCCACAGCCCCTCCAGCATTTGTTATTGGCTGATTTGTTGATAATAGCCATTCTTTCTGGAGTGAGATGGAATCTCAGTGTTGTTTTAATTTGCATCTCTCAAACAACCGGTGATGTTGAACAGTTTTCATATGTTTATTTGCTGTTTCTACTTCTTCATCTGAGAAGTGTCTATTCATTTCAGCTGCCTACTTTTGGATTGGGTCTTTAAATTTGGAGGATCTGATTGAGTTCTTTATATTTGAATGATAAATTTTATGTTATATATATTTTACCACTGTATAAAATGGATGGGAAAAAACTGTGTGAACAATTTTACAAAAAATGCATGCTTTGAAAAATACAGACAAATGTGTCATTACATATTAAGATGTAACTGTTAAGTATTGATTTATTCATTGAAAGCAGGAGAATTATATTGAGAAACTACTGTGTGCTGGTTACTATTCTAGGTCTGGGAACAGAGCTTAGTAAACAAGACAAATGGCCCCTTACTTTAGTGGAGGGGTTAACAAATAATGAGATAATAAGAAAGGCTTTCTTTTTTGCTCCTTTCTGTATTGTCTAAATCCTTTTAAACAGGCATATTTTTATGTTCGAGCAAAAACAAGTGTCAGCAGGGGAGCAATAATTTAAAGTAATATTGGCTTGAGATGGCTATTAATTTTCCTCCTCCTTTCAAATTTACAAGCTCACAAACACATATCCTATCAACACAGAGAGAACCAGGCCGGGTGAGCACGGCGGAGGGGGGCAGTGGCAGATCGGAACTCAAGGAATGTGAGGCCTGCGTGCCCACCCCGTCTCCCACCCTGCTCTTCTCCTTGTTCTTCTGGGATTTCTGGCTTCCAGAGGCCTCTGTGGGGGACTGCACCACAGCGAGTATGTCACCCTGCTCACTCCAATGCCCACTGCAATGGCATTTACCTCAATGTTCAAAAATAAGAAGCCCCAACTTCAGGGCGCCAGGACTTTCTTCCTTTAAAATGTGTCCAGCCGTAAGTCATAAATAATTGTATTTACCTCTTTCTACTTACAGTTGGCCATTAAACTCCTTCTAAAGACTCACGAAATTGATTTGAAAATACCAAGCAGGGGTTAATGGAGACGCTTGACTCAGCACCTTGCCTCTAAGCAATTGCTGCTAATCTGGGATCCTCTTACAACACAACAAAACTGAGAGTAATTTTAGAACTTTGCAATGCCAGAAATTCCCAGTGCCTGAATTTCTACATCCTCTTCCTATCCTCCAACGAATGGACCCTAAATTTGTGTTCAGTCTTGTCCAAGCTTGGCTGGCATTAGGGGAGGGAGTCCGACCCACAGTCAGGGGAACTCTGCTCTCCTGTCACGGTGCGGAGAGACTCTCTATGCAGACAAGAGTCATTACCAGACCCCAAAGGCCTCTCTGGACTCACAGCATCGTGCCTCACGCTCTTAGAGGTTAGGAAGATGCAATCCCGCGCCAGTGGTGAAACCTCCCGTGTTCTTCTGTCCCCTTTGGCGGAGACTCTCTATGCAGACAAGAGTCATTACCAGACCCCAAAGGCCTCTCTGGACTCACAGCATCGTGCCTCACGCTCTTAGAGGTTAGGAAGATGCAATCCCGCGCCAGTGGTGAAACCTCCCGTGTTCTTCTGTCCCCTTTGGCTTGAGGTTCCCTCTCTGTCAGAAACTTCCCTCATCATTGAGCTAGATTTTGGAGGTATGTGAACACCTGAATTTCAGACTGAGTTCCCTAAAGCCTGATGACAGGTTTAATTTTAGGTACTTGATGAATTTTTAACTGGTGAGTATGTGATGAACAAATAAAAGCAGCTTTGATGGCTTCATTTTAATCTTATTCCCAAGAAAAGTTTTACTCTCTCTATCTTCCTCCATGGCTGTTTCTCCTTCTCCATTTCAGTTCTTTTCCTCTCCCCAAATCTCTAATTATCATCTCTTTCCATTATCAATTGCACGTCTACTTTGTATTCCCGTTTACTCATGATCTAGTAACTTCACCTTGGGAAATCCGTGTGGTATGCTTGTTACAAAGTACAGTTTGCCCAGGTGCAAATCCTGATTCCAGCCTCTGATGGTCATAGCATCTTTGTGCCTCAGTGTCCTCATCTGTAAACTGGGGTTAATAATGGAAACCAGGTTGTAGGATTATAGTGTAAGGGGTAATACGTGTAAAGCATTTAGCACAGATCCTGGCTGTCAAAAAAAGAGTTCAACAAATGTTCATTTTTGATAATTACTTAAATAAGTTCAGATTGTAACAATATCTAAATGGGAAATCCTCTGTGTGTGTGTGTACACGTGAGTGTGTGTGTGTGTGTGTGTGTGTGTGCTGTGATTGAACCCAGGAACCCAGTGCCTTGTACGTGCTGGGCAAGGGCTCTTTCACTGAGCTACACCCTCCGTCATTTTTTTTCTTTTGAGACAGAATCTCATTAAGTTGTCCTAGACTGGCCTCAAACTCACTATGTAGTCCATGCTGGCCTGTAACTTCCAGTCCTCCTGCCTCAGCCTGTCATGTACCTGAGATTACAGGCATGCACCACCATGCCTAGCAGCAACTTTTCTTAATAACCTCTGTCCAGCTCTGTACTTCATCAAATGATGAACTAACCTGCGAAGTGACATTAGAAGGTTAGTTTGTACCAGAAAAGGGGTGACAGGGAAGGGTCAAGAGCTCCCCCTTGCCCAGCACCTTCCAACTCAGAGAGCTCTCCCATGTGCCTCACTCAACCCCTTCTACCTTCCTACAAGGTGACCATCTGCTCAAAGAGTAAACTTGACCAAACCACAGGTTCACTGAGATTCAGTATCCCCACTCATCAGCTGTCCTAGTCCCCCTTTATTTATTTATAAGTTTACATGTTAATTAATCAATTTGCCAAGCTAGGAATTGAACCTAGGAACTTGCACAAACTAGGAAAGAACTCCACCACTTAGCTACACCCCTAGCCTCCCCTTTAAAAAAATTTTTTTATTAGTACTGCACATTTGCAGTACAAAATGTTTACATTCCTTGTGGGGAGTTGGAACATGTACATACCACACCCCAATCCCTTTTTTTCATCCCCTCTCCCTTGCCTCCCTCCATCTCTTGATCTCCTTCCCATTTGAGAAATGACTATCTCCCTTCTTCCTATTATCTGTCTTTTATTTTGCTCTTTATTTATAATTTAGGTTTCTCATATAAGAGAAACCATGTGATATTTAAGCTTGTGTGTCTGATTTATTTCACTTAACATTATGGTCTCAAGGTGCATCTGTTTATTTACAAATGACTCAAGTTTATCTTTCTTTATGGTAAAGTAGTACTCCACTGTGTATAAATACCATATTTTTTAATCCATTCATCTGTTAATGGACAAATAGGCTGCTACCAAGATTTAGCTATTATGAGTTGTGCTTCTATAAACATGGGTATGCGTATATCACTGTAATATGATGTCTTTAACTCTAACCCGCTGGAATATAAAATAGGTAAAATTCTTGAAGTCATAGGCATAGGCAAGGATTTTCTGAACAGTATGCAGTTGCACAGGAAATAGTACCAAGAATCAACAAATGGGATCATAACAAATAAGAAAGCTTCTGTACAGCAAGAAAACCAACCAACAGAATGAAAAAACAACCTACGGAATGGGAAAAAAAATTTGCCAGCTATTCCTTAGACAGACAACTAATATCTAGAGGAGATAAGGAACTCAAAAAAAAAATTAGACTCCCGTAAATAAAATACCCAGTCAAAAAATGGGCAAGTGAAATAAAGCCATTACACAAATGGCCAACAAATACATGAAGAAATGCTTAGCATCATTGGCCATTAGAGAAATGACACCAAGATTCCATCTTACCCCAGAAAGAAGGGCCATCATCAAGAAATAATTAATAACCAATTCTGGTGAAGCTTTGGGGAAAGAGGAACCCCTCTACAGTACTGATGGGATTGTGAGCTAGTGCAAGCCTTCCTTTAAATACAATTTGTCCACAGCCAAACGACCAGGAGGTGACAAAATTGTGTTGAGAGTTCAAGTCTTCAGAGGACCAATCTAGGACCTTCAGGAGACACAGAATTTCTGGACCTTTTCTTCATTTCCATTTAATCCTCCCCCAACCTACCCTGCTTCTGAACCCTAATTGCCTACCAACTCCCAGCCACATCGTCTGACACCTTCACATATCTGATAGGGCTTGAGAGTAAATCACCAGCCCAGCCCCAGTCTGTGGCCTGGTCAGAGGTACTTCGCTCAGGTTCTTGCACCTGTGGCCTGGTCACACTACCGGCTCCCATCCCTGAAACTTCACCTGCCCAGTAGTGTCCATTCCTGCTGTAAGCAGATTGTGGAACAGTACCTCATCCTCTTGAAGGGCGCCTGTACCTCCTGCTCTCGGGTCTTGCCAGCCAGATTCCAGACTCCTCCCACTGCCTGCTGCTTCAGAAACTAGATCTCTTTCCTTTTCATTTCCCATCACCATTTCTGTCAAAGGACCTATACTAGCTTGTATCCGAGGAGCTGTGGTTTCAACAAACTATAGGATTGCAGTGTCTCTTTATGGAATGAATTTGGAGTCTCTCTGAGACTTCTAGTTGAAATGGGTGTTAAAATCATGAGACCTTTTTGCTGTAAAGTTCTGTGAATTAAGAGATAAGGCATCCTTTTTGTTATATGATGTTTCTAAGAGGGAAACGTGGTTGTTGCACTAATTTCACTTTAATCTTCAGATAGTTCTGTCTGTTTTCCAGGAGATCCTGGACATTTTCTCTACTATGGGTAAAGACCTCTACTCTTTATTTCCAAATCATAGCCTTCACGATGTTGTTTAAAAATCACCTTTTAAAATCCACATAAATTATATCATACTGCTCTTCCTTCTCTCTCCTTCCCCTCCTCCTCCTTCTTTTCTTGTTCTCCTCCTCCTCCTTTTTATTCTTTTTCTTCAACATCTACCTTTGACACTTTTGGGTTGGGGTTAGGGTTAGCACATATATTACACTACCAGCATGAAAAGTGTGATAATTTCCTTCAGTCTGACAAAGATTTGATGATATAATACAGTGAAAATAACTTAAAAAGAAATGTCACCCTGATGGTATTGTGGAAATGTGAAGTCACTGAATTTCGACTATTTTAATGCTTTGTATTTTATCTTTCAATACATGCTGGAATTCCTGGCTGCATGACTGATCTCATCGTTCCTTTCTCAGGTCTGCTTCTCAAACTTTTGAAAAATTTGTTTCTTAGTAAGTAGAATTAGTTTCCACCATGTGACTATGAGTTATGACCTCCTTCTCTTACTTCAGTGCAGAATATATTTTCATTAATTTAGCAATGCATTCATTCAACAAATAAACTTCTAAATTCTTCTTACTCATATGTTTTCACCAGCAGCAGATAGATAGATGATAGATAGATAGATACATAGATAGATAGATAGATAGATAGGGCACGCCCTTTGCCTTTTGGGGTCCTCGCAATGTAAAAGATCTATTTGAAACTGAAAATGAAATCATTTCGTATCTGTAAGCATGTCAGTTGATAGAAAAATATGAATCATTATTTGGATTTTTATTACAACCTAATTGTATATTTTTCCCCAGAGAGATTGACTGACTACGCCTATTTCCTTTTCCCAGAAACACAATCAAATTGATTTCCCATTCACGGTTACATCCAGCTGGGGCCACAGGACTGGTGCTTGGCAATGGACTAGAGTAGAAATGGTACTGCCACTTTGGGGCTAAGCTGCTTTCTTCTCCATTCCCCCTGTGCCAAATGGATGATGTCATGCTGATCTTGAAACTACATATAGACGATGACAGAACACCATGAAAGGGGCTGCATCTTCCATGGATTATTATGTGGAAAGCCACCTGCCTTATGGTAAGCTAAGTCAGTCAGACTCTGGGATTGTTTGCTGTAGTAGCAGTGAGTAGACCCTGACTAATTAATTCCTCTTCTCCTTTAAATTGAACAAATTCAAGACCACAGACTCCTTAGAGGAGCCTTGCTACATGGCATGATCAAAGATGGTGATTCACAAGTGATTTGCAACATTCCTACTACTACATCTCAGCAGAATAAAAAAAAGTGTCCACAGCCATGGACACTCACCCTCTTTTCACTTTTCCTTTGCTGCTCATCTATGGTGACCAGTCCCACGTGTCAGAGTTCATATCCTGTCAAGATCTCCTTCCATTCTGACATTTGATGACTATGGAAACAGAAGCTCCCTGACATGATTCAATCTCAGACACCAAAACAAAGTGTTCTTACTTGGTCCTCTTGCTTCTTTCTGCTCATTTACAGTCTGGTTTCTTTCAAGATAAACATGGTTGTCTAATTTCGTTTGTTAGTAACTAGTTAAGTAATGCCTCTGGCTTTCCATGACCTAATTCACTGTGTTCCTGAGCTCATTTAAGGATCTTCTTGTTCCTCTTGCGATAGACAGTCACAATCCCACTTTTCTAGTGCTGCCTACAGTTTTTCCATTTCAAAATGTTTCCTGTTTTCTTATACATTATTTGCAAATGTGAACGCTTTGGATTTCCCTGTTATTTCCGGACACTGAACCTTCATGGTGTTTGCGTCTGTTAGTTCATCTCAAGGAATTTCCTCTCGAATCTACCTCTCCTTTAAGAGAAGACTTTTAAAATAAAAAGCTCAATTATACAGAGATGCGTTTCTCTTTTCCTATACCAACTGGCACCAACTGCTACCCCAAGTCTCCCCTCTTGGTTCAGGCCTCTTACAGGGTAATTTGATTCTCTTACAGACATCAATTGCTAAGTTTAAATTTCCCATCAATCAATAAATATATGACTTTGGTACACTTCGCCAGGAGTTTTGAGATGAGGACAGAAAGAAAATGAGAACAGAAGAAGTACAAGCAAGTTCATAAATAACTTATGAGATTCATTTACATTAAATCAGTGAAGAATAAGATGGCATATAATATAAGTATACGCAAAAAGTGCGTTCAGAACCGTAGAGGGGAAAGATCAGTGTGTGCCACAGTCATGGGAAAGATTAATAAAGATAGGGTTCAACCCTTAAGAATTGTTACGTTAAAGTGATAGAGAATTTGAGCATTTCTGTTACAAGATATATCAGGAATAAGGGCACAGAAGCAGAAATTTTAGTAACATTCACAGCGGGTTCTATATGCACCTATTATGGGCCTTGTACTATGCCAACTCCTCTCCATTAATTATATGTGACCGCCCACAACAATCCTGTGATTATGAGGTGGATATTTTACAAATAAGAGTGCTCAGTTTTAGAGAAGTACTAAATGGCAGAATCATGATTCAGTGTCTGTTCTTACCCACTATGTAGAAAGTTGGGTGCAATTAAGAAGGTGCCACTCTGGGAAGTACAAGATAACGAATAGACGGATTGGTAAGGTTTAATGGTGGAGATACTGGATACTGAACAGGATTTGACCTGATAAGTAAAATGGGGCTGATATAGATTTTGTAGCACATAAGTAGCATGAAAAATGTTGGAGTTGGACAAGTTCCTGTTCATAGCCATGTTTCATGATGGCTGTAAGACTCTGCAAATCATAGTTAAAGTCAGTGGGATTCCGTTTTCTCCTTTGTAAAAATGTGTGCAACAGTAGTATCAATCCATAGGGCTGAAAGGCTTATTTGAAAGTGTATTGAAAGCTTCCTCTAAAAACCTGAAGTACAGTAAGCATTTCATATAGATAGATTTTATTATTATGACTGCAACAGTGTATAGGGAGGATGCTCTAGAGAAAATCTGCTAACAAATTACTTCCTTTAGAGAGCTAATGAGGTGGCTTTGGGTTTGGGGCTAAGTAGAGACAGGTAAGAATGGAATTGCAAAAGTGGCAAAGATGAATGTATAGGAATTGGTGACTGACTTAAGGGACAAAAAAGGAAAGCCCAAAAATTACACATTTAGGAGAATTTGAGAAGTATAGTAACATGACCAAAAATTAGGAAGTGAGGAAGAAAGCTAGTTTTGGGGGATAAATGATGAGTCGAATTTGAATATTTTGAGTTTCAAATGATGGTATTACATGAAGGAGTGCATGCTACAAGTATTGGCAAAAAAATATATAGATTTTACACAAATCCATAGTAAAAGCCACACATATATATATATTAAGAAATATAGATTTATGGAAATATAGATTTTGGGGTCATTGTAAGTGGGTTCATTGAAAAATAAAGATGAAGTAGGTGAAGTCTCAAGGGAGAAGACCAGAGGATCAGGAGTGACACCAAGGGATGCCCACAGCTGGGGCATGAGAAAAGGTAAAAGAGTCATTGAAAGACATAGAAAGAAGCCGAGGAAGAGTTAAGCGACAATGTGAATCACAGAAGTGACAGCAGAAAAGGGATTCTTCAAAAGGTGATGGAGGTCTTCCACTGTTGGTGGGAATGCAGACTGGTCCAGCCACTGTGGAAATCAATACAGAGATTCCTCAAAAAACTACAACTGGAGGTTCCATTTGACCCAGCTATTCCCCTACTGGGGATCTTCCCAGAAGAATTAAAATCATCATACCACAGGGATGTATGCACAACCATGTTCACAGCAACACAATTTGTAATAGCTAAGTCTTGGAAACAACCTAAATGCCCAACAACCAATGAATGGCTAAAGAAAATGTGTTTTTTCTACACAATGGAGTACTACACAGCCATTAAAAAGGATAAACTAGAGTCATTTGTATGTAAATGGATGTTCCTTGAGAACATACTTTTAAGTGAAATAAATCACTCATGAGTACACATTGAATTGTTTCTCTGATATGAGAAATCATAACTGTAAATAAGGACAAAGAGGTGTAATAGATATTATATAAAAGGAGGATGGTGTGCAGAGGAGAGGAGTACTAGAAAGAAAGAAGGGGAAAAGCAGAAAGGCAACAAAGGAAAGAAAAGGGAAAGGGAAAATATGGAAAATTATGAATAAACCTGCTGTAAATAGGGAGGGAGGGAACAGAGGGGAGGGGCAGGGAAGAGGGGGGAGAACCAAGATGCATCATGTACAGGTACAAAATAAATGTGATGAATGTAACCATTATATGTTAAATGTACCAATACATGTTTTGGTTTAAAAAAAAAAAAAAAAAAGGTGATGGAGGTCTGCAGTGCCTGGAGCTGCCAAAGGGAGAGAAGACTGCTGCGGCTGGCCGGCACAGTGACCTCGTGGAATGCAGACTGGAAGGATCAGGTGGGAGTGAAGGAGAAGCACTGCAGCCTTCAGTGTGTCTCCCAGAGACCTAAGTCCACAGACAGCCAGGCTGTGGCAAGAAGCAGTAGCAAGACAAAGGAAGTTACTTTCCGTTCTTGGAGAAGCTAACGCCACCCATAATCTGGAGAATGAGCTCCAGTTTATCCGCACCCTTTACCATAGCACATCTCTTCATAGCCTGATTACTGAACCTGCGCCCTTGTCCCATTGCTACTGCCACAGTCTTGGTGTGACTTCTATTAATGCTTGTCTTCTGCTTTAGGTTTCACTGTTGCTACCACACTCCTCACCCTGATCGATGTGACCCCTACCCCACCATGTCTGATAATGTCATGGGTCCTGTGATGTTTAACAGGTTCACCTAAGATCAACTGTTTTGCCTTCAAAGGTGGTCATTAGGAATGAAGGTTATTTTACATAGTTTATTTTCTTCCACCTCTCAATAACCTCCCCATCCCACCCCACTTTATAAATAATTTTTAGAAGCACACTTCCTCTCTAGGGCCTATCCAGTTGGATTTCTCCAATTCCTTCCTGTTGAAGTAGAGGATTCCCATGATTATTGCTTATTATCCCCTTCCCATTCATGCTTATTGCATTTAATCTTAATTTACAAATATTATATGCCAATGAATAAAGCAGATACAGTGATTTTTAAATTTTCCTTCTGTTGCTGGTTTTACCCGATAAATTAGCCCAAATTAGCTTCTTTTACATCATCTTATGCCACACAGGTCAGAAACTGTGCCTAATTCAGTGTGTCTAACTAGAGATCATTCTATCACTGCATAATATCATGTCAACATGGTACCTTATGAATGCCTCTTATTGGTAAAATTAATAATAACTGTGATACCATTCTTATTCAGTATAAGTTCTTCTTTTATGATGACAGAGAACCTCAAATTCCTTCCATTCTTGGACTCTTGCTGTAGTCATCATGAACTTTCTTAGTTGTTGGTGCCTCTGCGTTAGTCTCCTTTCAAGGAAATGGCAGAAGAATGTGGTTGTATAAAAGCTGTGAAAACATAGGTAAAGCTGTATTTATTAATGATAGCAATAATTTAAAGTGTGTTTCACTGAAGAATGCATTCTGATCAGAAAAGACACTTACACGGGCTTAGACAGCCTTACAGCAGGAGCACGGAGACAAGTGGCTGCAAGTTTTCATTCAGCAGCTCAACAATATCTCTGGGATTCTCTTAGCCTTTCCCTCATGCTCACCATCTCACATCCACAAGATGTCAGCTGCAGCTCAGCCTAGTGTCCAGATTCAAGGCCAAAACAGGCAAGACAGTGGCACTGGCCTTATTTGTCCTTTCCCAAGCATTTCCAGCAGATTTCTCATTGTCTAGAACTTTCTCACATAGCCACTCTTAGCTGCATGGGTGGCCAGGAGAGTCAGCCTCTGGGCTTTCCATGGCCTGGGACAGTCGTGGACAAGAGAGGAGTTGGGTGTGGGAAGCCAACAGTGACAGGAACATAGTTTGTATTAGTTCTGACCCCAGAGCACCTCTGAAGGGTAGATATTTGTTCATCTTCTATGGCCATCTCTATAATAGTCCGAAATTCTCCAAAATTATGTCCATCTGAGAATAGCATTACAATGGGAACATGCGTGCTATAGTAAACTATGTGTATATTCAAAGAGGCAGAGACAAGGGGTGCATGGAGTAGGGGACTAAAGGCAAAATGAGGAGTATTACATAAGTTATTTTGAACTAATTATCCCTGGATACATGGATCAATAACAAGGGGCATATCGGTCCAAGGTTGTACGAGCAGTTGTTGGTCAGATGTCCTTGCCCCTGTATTTTCCACGTAGTTTCAATGGCCATTGTGCAAGATTCTGTTTCTGACAGAGACTTTTATGGTACTTTTTATATCAATGTCAATGTCTTACACAAATCATTAAGGACCTGAAATCTTTTTCTAATATATTCATAGGCTTCTCCTCTTTGTTAACTGACTCACCAAACAATTCAAAGCCCATTTGGTTATTTCTATTCAAGATGTATCTCTTTCTCTTAATGAATTTCTGATTTTTGTACAACTTCAAAATTCTTTTATCAGTACATGTTTGTAGTACGTAGTGATTACATTCACTGTAGGGAATTGCTACATGTACCTAACATATTTCAATTCCCTTCTCCCTCACCACCCTGCCTTTTATTTTTCCAGCATCAGATTCACTCATTTGTCTTAAAAGACCTTATAGGGTTAATTATCATATATACAGATTGAAAATCAGACTAAGAGGCCAAAGAACATATAAAACATGTAAAACAATTCTTCTAAGTCACAGTACACCTTTAGATACATTACCTGTGCTGGATTACAATACCCCTTTTTCCTTTCTTTTATTTCCTGTTATCTTTTACTTCTTGTAATATACATTTATTTCTTATACTATATATCATCAATTGCTTGATTACCTTTAGAAACAGATAAAAATACTTACGTGGTCTATTTATAATTTTGTGACTATTGTATGATTAAGAATATTTCTGGTATAAAGGAATTAATTGATATAATTTGAACATTTTTATACCTATACATCCCTCAAAGAAAAACCTGTTATCCTTATAATTTTGTATGTCTACTGATTGGAAGAATTCTCCACAAACTAGCTTCTGGCTATTTCCATTTCAACCCTTGTCTTCACTACCTGCACATTTTCATTCTAATTCTGGATACCACAGGACACAATTGCATCACGGTATAATGTCTGGTTCTAGACTTTAGTATCAAGTGATGAGTCAACCTGTAAGCATAATAGAAGTATTTCTGGACATCATTTCCATCCTTGAATTCCCAGTAACAGCTATGTGTTCGGGTTTCCGAAACACATGCCAACAAAACTAAATGTATCCGTAACTCAATTTCACTTTAAGTGGATCTCTAAAAGCTCGATGTCATAACCACCTTCAATGACACCTGGCGAAGGAGAAATGTGATGGAGGGGAGGATGAAGTAAAAAGGTACAACACGGTGGACTGAACCAGTTATACTAAAGATATTTTACCTCTGAAATTTACAAAATACATGACCGTGTGACCACAACTCTGGGTCTTTCTAGGACCTCAGAAGAGGATGTCAGTTAGTGAGAAGCTCCGAAGCTACACATTATTAAATTCATTTCAAATTTACCCTCTACTCCACATCTCTGAATTTTCTTTCTTTATTTGTGAAATAAGAATAGCATTTGCTTTGCCAGTTTGAAAGGTATTTGGATATCAAATGAAATCCTGTGTGTTCAAAAACTTCATACAATTATTTAATGCATCGTTGGGGTTTGTTCTCATGTGTATTTTTAAAAATTGGCCACAACAATACCTTCTTTCTCAATTCTCTTGCAATTATGACTTAGACTTCTACCACGAGAGGTAGCATTTTCACTCCTTCCCTTTAAATTTTGCTGGGTTTGTGGCGATGGCAGAAATAACACATGATGCCCAAAGTCAGGTCATAAATAGAAATATGTCTTTAACCTAGCTCTCTAGAATAGTTACTCTTGAAACCCAACTACTATGAGAAGTTCCAAGCTGTAGGGAAGCCCACGTAAAGAAGAACAGATAGCCACCTCCACCTTTCAGCCCTGTGAGAAAGCCGTTTTGAATGTGGATGCTCAGCCCCAGTCAAGCTGATACTGAAGGGAACAAACCCAAAATGTAGATTCAGGAACAAAATAAATGATGGCTGTTTTAAGCCTTTAGACTTTGCAGTGGTTTCTGACACAGCAATCGATAATTGACACACCATCCATCTTTCCCGTTCAATTGCTCTGTACTTACCCCAAGCCTCCTGAGCAATCGGTCCTGTGAGTACCTGCCACCTTGCAGCAAGGTTGGCGCCACACATGCTCACCTCCCTCTGCTAGCCCAGAAACACCCTAATGACAAGGCTCCTTTCGTACATTTTGAGTGTCCCTTTCCCTTGTGCAAAACTCAGGACATTACAGGAAACAAACTCCATACATTTATTTTACAAGTAAATTGTTGAGGCTTAAGAAATAAGTGTAATAAAAGACAAATAAAAATAAGTCTAATGCAAGGCATCATGTATTATTTCTGCTGTGGCCATAAAACTACCAAAATTTAAAGAGAGAGAGTAAAAATACTTCCTCTCGTGGTAGAAGAGCCTAAATCACAATTATAAAAGAACTGAGAAAGGAGATACTGTTGTGGTCAAAATCTATATCTATATCTATATCTATATCTATATCTATATCTATATCTATATAGATATGACTAATAAAAGACAAGGTTCCGGGGCTGGGGATTTAGTTCAGTGCTTCTAGTGCTTGCCTAGCAAGCGCAAGGCCCCGAGTTCGATCTCCAGCACCAAAAAAACAAAACAAAGACAAGGATTAGAAAGAATAGTCAGGGCAAAGCAGGAGCTTAAACTTTTAAAACTGTAAATTACCAAGAAATAAGGTAATTTTTTTAAACCATGACTTCCATCATCAAGTCATGGAACTTTTTATGAGAGCTTAGAGATAATCTAATTGGTCTTGCACCTTTGTGCACAACAGAATCCCTTGAAGAAGACAGGGTGGGGAGAGAATGCAGATTCTGGATTCTGAGCCTAGATATTCTAAATAACTAAGTCACTGATCGATGGGACTGATGAAGACTCTCTCTCTCTCTCTCTCTCTCTCTCTCTCTTTCTCTCTGTCTCTCTCCATTTTCCTCCCTCCCTCCCTCTCATACTGGGGCTTGAACCCAGGGAGCACTGAGTTACATCTCAATATATTTATTTATAAATAAATTTAAAATGTATTTATTTTAAAGTTTAAGGCTGGATATTGCTAAATTGCCCAGGCTGGCCTAGAACTTGTAATCCTCCTCCCTCACCTCCTGAGTAGCTGGGATTAGAGGTGTGTACCTCCACACCCAACTGAAGTCTCCCTTAGGAAATTTTTGAAGTATGTTTTAATCAGCATATAATTACTGCACATATTTATAGGGTACCCCAGGATGTATTAATACGTGTATATATTGTATAATAGTCAAGAAAGGGTAGACAATTATCTCCTGAAACAGTTTTCTTTTCTTTGAAGTGAAACCGTTCAAAATTCTTTCTTCTAGTTATTTAGCAATACACAGTACCTTATTGTTATCTACAGGCCCTCTAACATGCAACAGTGCACTAGGAAACACCTTACTTTGTTTGCAGTGGGAAGACTAAAACCAGGGCTTCATGGGTACCGGATTAGTGCTCTACCACCAAGTTACATTCTTAATGAGCTCTCTTCGTGATTGCCAAGGTCATCTGTGGAATGCTTAGTCAGAAGTCCTGCTGAGGTCAGGACCTCTGTCAGCATCTAGCTTGTTCCCTCATACTGTGGTCACATGTCCTTTGAGCTATCTATGGTTTGGGACTGCCTTGGAGTGGACAAAGTAGCACAGCCAGAAGGAAAGAAAGGGTAGGGGAAACCACAGCCTTGGAGCTGTGTTTGTAGAAGAAATCTGCCTTTCTAATCCCTGGGTGATAGCAAAATCAAACAAAACACTTCACCAAGATCAGCAGGAAAGTCAGTAGCCTGGCTGTGGAGTCCTCTGTGTGGGGTGGCCTTACATGGGGTGATGTGTTTCCTCATATTCAAGGAAATTGTTAGTGCTGTGAATCACTCATCTCTACTTCAGACTCCACCCTTGGCTACTTAGTTCCTGCCAGTCTAATACTCAGTTTCTAATCACAACCCCAGGGCTGCGCTGAGATTCTAACATAAGATCATCTATACTTATATCTTTTATCCCAGTTTTAAATCCCTCACTGGTTTAGAAATAAACCTATGGAGTCCTTCCAGTCCTGCTCTCCATAGCTTCTAGAATTCTTTACGAAATGAGTGAACTTGCTCTGGATGTGAGTCTCTGGACGAGGTCTCGGAGCCACTGCTGATGCCTATGAACTCCAAGAGGTTGTTCCAGAATCTTCCACATCTCCATATTTCTCCAGTATAAAAATTGAGCAATATCTTTGAATTGAAATATCATCAGTGTCTTCTTCGTTTTAGAAGCAGAAAAACAAAGAGTGAAGCAGTAAAAACCTTCTCTGAATTACCATGAATTATCACCACGTGTGGGTTATTCCTAAGATGCGGAATAGCCATCATCTAATAAAAATTTTAGGTCTTTCTGAAATACCTTTTATTTTCTCCAATCCTGATGTGTTGTTTATTTTTATAAATATTTGCCCAGAACATAATAGACACCAGCAGCATCTATTAAGTGACTGAAACCCTGTAGAATTAAAACATTGGAGGTGCACATGGTACTGTACAAATACGTAAACAAAAAACAGACACATCACTATCATTGCCACAGGTCCTTCTTACAGCAAAATGCTAGAATTCCTGTCACTGGTGTTTAGTAAGTGCTTTGTTGATTTTGTTACAACACAAGCATTTGTATCAACATTGTACAGGACCTCATTATAATATACTCTCACTCATTATGACACTGTAACATAGGTACATTTTCTGATCAAGAAATCAAGGCTCTGACAGGTTTAATGTCACAGTTTGAATGTCCTCAGCAAAGCTTGTTAGATCTTGAAATTTATCTCCTTTTGTGAGCTATTAAGAACTGTGACCAGATGGGACCTTTAAAAAGTGATGAGGTCGTGAGGGCTCTGACCTCATGAATGATTAATCCATTCATAGATTAGTGGATTAATGAGGATAATGGCTTACCTCAAGGGGAGGTTGGTTTTACAAATCATTTTGGACTCTTCTCTTGCTACCTGATGTCCTGTGCTACCTCTGCATTCTGTAGAGTCCCCACCAGCCAAAATACAGGAGTTCTTAGGTATTCCTTCAAATGTTTCTTAGACGGATGGGGACCTTCTGGAGCAGACTCATGTCACTGTACTTTCAGGTGACAACAAGTTTCCCAGGACATCACCTCTGTTCTCTCTCTTCCCTATTCAGCCCTTCCATCATGCTCATTGCTGGCAGGTTAATCTTCCAGAAACATTATTTTCTTTAAGTTGTGCTCTCGAATATGTGTCTGAGTAGCTTCCTATTCCTATGACTTACTCATGCATATTTTAAAATCCGTGTGTCTGTGGGCTGGGGATTTAGCTCAGTGCTTAGAGTGTTTGCCTCGCAAGCATGAGGCCCTGAGTTCGATTCCCGGTACCAAAAAAAAAAAAAAAAATCCGTGTGTCTGACACTTAGGTGTGTTAGGTCATAGGTGCTGGGGATAATGATAAAACAGTCAAGCAACTCTAAATTTGAATGAACTTCATATTCTTCTGTATGACTTTTAATGCTTTACACCTCAAGACAGGCCTTTGTACTTGTTATTTGCCCAACATGGCATTTCTCCTCTACTTATTTTTATCTGAATTGTAGTAATATTGAAAGGGCCAATTCAAGGCCTTCTTCTTTCAGACATCTGTGAATTCATATCATTTACCTTCAGACACCATTTTGTTTTCTATCCTCCACTGTCTTATTTTTTTTAATGCAGTTACTTTTTATTTCTGTGAATCTTATCCACATAATTAGATATAAGCACCTTGAGTGTGATTCTTTCATAGTATCCAGTTGGTAGAGAGTTTTGCAATGCTTTTATTAGTGTGTTGATCTATGTAGACATTTACTATTTGAGGGATCCATGCTATTATGTCAGCAAGAGTCATATAGGAGGACCTGATTGGTGGTTGAGCTGTACCTTAAATGTTAAGAAAGATTTAGATTTGTGATATGATATCAAGGGCTAAACAAACATCTTTAGCAGAAGCTTAATGGACTAGAATAGTTTGCCTAGAGTAAAGGTGACAAGATATAAGTCAAAGAAAACAAGACTGATGACTCAAAATATGTGTGCTGTCCTGAGCCCCTTAGAGGGGCTTACATGTCTTGAAGACATGACCAGCCCCTGTTTGTATTCCTAGAGCATTAAACAATGCCTTCCACACCGAGAGAATGGAATAAAAACAATTCATGGTGGAGGGCTGGCCCTCTGCCACTTCTCTGTAGCCACCTGTTGTCTACTTTGCCTGGCCCATTCCATCCTAGCCTATGGGTACTCTTGACGTATGGTAAACAAAGATCTCAAAATATATCTCAAACAAAGGCAAGGCCCTTTGCTTTTGCTCTTCTCTTTACCTGAAACTTCTCTTACTGCTCTCTGCCTTCACCAACCTTCCTACTTTTCCTTAAACATACCGCTCTGTGACCTTTGCACTTGCTATTTATTTCATCTCTTTGCCTGGAAAGCTTTTCTGTTTATCTTCATGAAACTTGATCCCTCCTTTCATTTAGATCTCTTTTACTTCCTTGAGAAGCCATCCCTGCCAGCCTGTGCCATGTGCCTCTCTTCTACCACTGTCAACCTCTCTAATTTGATTTGCTTTTCTTTATAACGTGCATGAACACCTCACAGAATTATACAGTTGTTTCTTTATTGTTGGCTGGCCCACCACCACCTTGCTAGAATATAAGATCTCATTCTAAAGATCTCACATACTAAGCAGGACTTTTCTCATTCACTGTTATTTCTCTGATACCAAGCACAGTGTTTGAGATATAAGCAACATTCAGTAAATATTTGTTGAATAGATAAGTCACTTAAATGCCTTGGCCTGGAATTCAAAGCCTTTTGTAAGTGATATTCTAACATAGTTTTAGAGTAATTAAGTCTTAGAAACTTAAATGTAGAATGGACTGCATTAGACTTGTCTTATCCAACCAAAGCATTTTAAAAGAAACTAATGAGAATGAGTTGTAGATAAATAAAGGTCAAGTTGGAGGCCAAATAACACAGCTAATGGTGAAAATGCCAGAATTAGAAACTCGATCCTCCCATACCAATGCCAAACTTACCCCAACCATACCACTTCCTGCTATCCACTCTCTATAGAGGAACACAAGGGAGTTTTCTAAAATGTAAAAGTGAAGTGAGGCATGGTAGAGCATGCCTGTATTCTCAGAACTCTTGGGACACTGTCTCAAAATTTTAAAAGATTTAAAAAGGGCTGGGGATATAGCTCGGTGCAAAGGTCTTGTTGGTTTCAATTCCCAGTATAATAAATAAGTTAATAAATAAATGTAGACATGGC
>PVJO010007578.1:0-80945 GCA_004026905.1 Hystrix cristata
CCAGCCCCTGAAGACAATGTTTTAGGGATGTGTTTTTCCTTTCTCCTCTCCCTTCAAACACTGCCACAGAAGCAACTGAGTCCCTGGCCCACGGTGTGACTGGGCTGCAGAAAGGCTGTCCCCATGCTTCCCTGCAGAGCCCTTCCCTCAGGTCAGGTGCCATCACCCCAGCAGCTGGCCATCTCTCTTCTCAGCAGGAAACAGACCCAAGTAATTTGTCAGAACCCCATTTAGCTTGAATAAGCCGACATCACAGTGCACACATATTCCTCACACCCGTGACATACATCAGCCCAGGCTTCCGGGGAAGGACTCCACAGTTCCTCGCTTACCCCAGGACCCCAGACCACATCGCCCATGAACACCAACCTCCTTGCATTGTGCTGTCGCTGTTACTTTGTACTGTGGCATCTTCACTGTCTGTCCTGGAAGGGACAGCCAACTCTAGTGAGGTGTAAAAATAGGAGTTTAAGGTATTATAGGAGTTATTTTGTTGTAATGGGTACGTGACTGATTTGTCAGGTAAATCTATATCGCTCTGGCTTTTCTTCACCAAGTTTATAGAATAAGAAAAGTTCTTAAAGGCACAGCTGAGTGTCACCAGGCTCAACCTGGTGAGCCTGGTCACTCTGTCCCTATAGTTCCTGCCACATGACCCTTCCAGGTGAGGCTGTGCTTCCTCCTCCCCCTTGGAAACACTCACTTTGTCTGCTGTGCCCACCAGGTCCCTGGACCTCCTAGCTGAAGGATGTCCTGCAGCTGTCCCATCCCTGCACACGGGCCTCATCCCAGCTTGTTCCCGAGCCGTGTCCTCCCTCACTCCTGAGGTACCTTTCTCTCCCCAGCCTTCCATCTCAGGCTCTTCCTCTTCATCAGGCTGAGGTTCTGGAAGGTTCTGGAAATCTTGCCCACCTCCCTGCTCTCCATCTGCCTTCCATAGTGGTTTGTTACAAGGTCACACAGGTTCACTCAACTGATCTTCTCAGGGTACATCCTCCACCTCTCTGAGCTCGTGGCCATGGGCTTCAGGAAATCTCCTTCACCCTATCTGCCTATTGTAGGCTGTCACTGCTGCCCTGGGTCCAGAGGCTCACCCTCATTGTGACACACGCTAGATAGGAGTCTGCTTCCCTCTCTCGACACCAGGCAGAGCCCTCGGGGTCAAAGTCAAATGCTGCTCCTCTGGGGAAGGTTCCTGCTGTCCTGTGAATAGACTCTGCATGTCATGTTCAGTGTTTGTAACTGGTCACTGAGGTAGCCCTTTGCAAACTCCAGTTCCTTACTTGACTTCAAAAGAAAGAGAGCGGGAGAGGGAGAGGGGGCGAGAGAGAAAGAAAAGAAGAAGAAACTCAAGGGTAGAAGAAGGGGTAGAATAGAGAAATGGACACCTAAGTATAAAAGAACAGAAGAGGGAGGGAACGAATATTGTAATATAACTGAACTTCGTCTATTGGAAAAGGAAAATACACTTTAAATGCTGAAATACATTTAGATTTTTCAAGATGAGTTGAAGAAATTTAAGGGCAAGCATGCTTTATTTAGATTCTCAAAAAGCTGTTGACAATTTTGCACTATATCAGACAGGTATAGAGTTATGTTAGAAATGAAATAATATTTTATCACAGAAAAACCTATGGGCTTCGAAGAAAGAGAGGGACAAGAAGAAAAAAAGAGTATAGGAGGAAAAAATGGAAACAAAGTTTTTTGTAAATAAGGAGGGGAAGAGGAGTTGAAAGGAGGGGAGGAGAACGGGAATAAAAGAGGAAGCAAGATATATCATGTACAGGTACAAATTCCCTATGATTAATGTTATCATTATGCAGATCTAAATGTACCAAACCAAAAAAAAAGTCAGGGAATATAAAAAGTGTGAAGGCCCTTTCTGGGTGGAGACGTGCTATAAAAGGGAGTCATATTCTCAGTGAACCTCGATTGGATTGGCTATAAATGATCTTGAGTTAGAAAGGTACCATGGAGACCCGAGGTCTGTAGCCCCTCTGCCTTGGCCAGGAACAAAATGGCATGGACTGTGTGACATTCTCACAAAACCACAGCAGCCATCAACTGGGCAGTCACATCACTGGGCCCCAGGGAGGTTGTGGTAATGAGAAAATGTGCTAACACGGGGTATTGGCTATGTGTGTACCAAGAGGCAAGAAATGCTTTGCAGTCGTGAGAAGATATTTCCCAAAGACATAATCAGTAGGGTGATTTAAAGAGTCAAAGCCCAGCTAAGTATGAGCCTCGTTAAGTGAAAACGTGGCTGAAAGTGCTGCCACATTCCTATGTTGGGGAGAGATATTCATTCGATGTTCAGGAAAGTTAGAAGCAGCCAAGGGGAGGTAAAGGTTCAAGACAGCTTTGTCTGTTGAGAGATGGACTCACTCCAGGAAAGATAGCATCACATAGTGCTAGAGTGAGAACATGATGTGTGTGTGTGTGTGTGTGTGTGTGTGTGTGTGTGTGTGTGTGTTGGGGGGTGGCCCTTCCTAGGGCAGACAAGGAGCACATGGCACATGGCTGGCTAGGTGTAGACTGCCGAGGACAGCATGGAGCCCAGGGGCTGGAGCTGTCCTCGCAGGTCCTCACTGTCCATCCCAGTGCCAGGGCCTTTGACTCCACCGGGAGCCTTGACTTGACAGTGTCCTGTCACTTGTGAAGTGAGCACTAAGTCCCTTGGTCTCTGAATTCCATCTGGGCCAAGGCGTGCCTGTGTGCAGCCACATGATTGAAATCCGCGCATCCGCTGTCTTTACTCTGCAGACTTACCTGCAGTCCTGGTGGAAATAACCTGGCCCTGTGGTGCCGAGCTTTCACATCTAACTCTCCTGTTTTCTGTAGCGTTCCGCTGTGGCCAAAGAGGGCCATTTCATGACTAGACGTGTTAACTCTAGGCTGGGGAATGGTGACAGAACCCATCACCTGCCCACAGGAAGGAGAGGACGGTGCTGAAACATGCAAATGAATTGGAGATTTTTTTTAGATGTTAGAAATATAATGGCCCTTTCACATTATAAATGGGAGGTACAAACGATACTTTTCAAACTTTTGAACACTCTCGTTAGATGTCAAAACCATGCTGTCTCCAGTTATTTTTCCATGCCAATGTTGAGAGGAAAACAGTGGCCGTTTGACCTGGAGCAGCACGTCTTGAGTTCTCATCATGTCCTCCTTGGAAGCTGTTCTCCAAGGAGTCACGTAGTGTGCACAGTTTCACTTGGCATCTGCTTTGTGTCCGAGAGGTTTCGAAGATCGCAGATGTAGCAACACTGTGGTTATGCTTGTGAGATGTGTCACGCTTTCCTCAAGTGCAGCTGGCCCTGGACAGCCTGTCGGGGGGCAGAGTCAGGGATTCTTGCATATGTTTCATGGGTGACGATGTTGCTCAGCAACAGGGAGGGTCCACCTTGCTACCCACCAGGGTGGAGCCAACAGAATCGTGTTCTGCCTGCCTTTATACTGATGAGGAAGGCGACCTCAGTTTACACAAAACTGATTCCTCTGGGAGCCCAGTCTTCCTGTCCTTTCTTCTGAAGGGTCGCTCATGCAAGTGGTGCCAGCAGGGTGGCGGGGCCCCTCCCCAGTTCACTGTGAGACGTGAACCACAGATGGGAACAGGCGGAGAAGTCAGGAGCCTACAGGAGGAGGGAGGAAGAGAGAGGGAGGCTGGAGGGAGGAAGCAGGAAGTGCAGAAAACATCAGCACAGGAAGCAGCATCACGCAGAAGACGGGATGGGGGATGTTCCTGAATCAGCCACCCATCCTTGCTGAGGGACACCAACCCGTTCGCCAGGGCAGTGTCCGTGGCCTGAGCACGTCTTCAAGGCCACACCTTGTAAGGGGTGACAGCTCCATTTTCACCGTGGCATTTCCGTTTCAGCTTGACTGATGGAGACCAACCACAACACACTAAATACAGGGAAACCTGATTTATACCTTCACTACCAGGCACGTCAGCACCTCTGTCCCCCAGAAGTGTGCACCCCAACAGCATCTCCTGTCTCAGAGGACACAGGCCAGTCCTGACACTAGCTCCCTGGGTCGGCCTCAGACCCTGCTCCATCCCACAGGCCCCAGCTGCACAGGCCACCTTCCAATTTGTGATCCACTGGCTGTAAGTTGGGGGCCCACACCCCTCCTCAGGTTCAGTAACTTGCTGAAGAGGTTCCTTGCATTCAGGGAAACTCCTTATTCATGCTGACTCTTGTCACAAAGGATTCATCAACCCAGCAGTACCCAGGTGGAAAACGCCCTCAGGGCAAAGGGTGGGCACAGGGAGTTTTCTGCTCTCTCCCTGAAGCTCACAGGCCTGGTGTCGAGGGAGTGTGTGTGGAGACCTTATCAGCATGATGGATCGAAAACTTGGCCACACTGAAGCGCTCCATTTCATCCCTTGGAGGTCAGCAGTGGGCAGAGATTCCTCCCCTCTTACCATGTGGCTGGGTTCCTGCATCCACCCCTTCCTGCACTGGTCTAGGGGCAGTCTAGGTATTGACATGAGCTCAGGAGTAGTCAAAGGGACTTATGATGGGTGACACAGACCCTCCTTTTTTTGGCATAGCTCTTACCACTTAGGAAAGTACAAGGGTTTGAGGAGCTCTGGCTAGGAACAGGGATGAAGACAGCCTGTTATATATTTCTCGTTATATCACAGCAATGAACAGTGTCTTAAGTAAATACACATAAATAAAATCCATCTCTAGCAACCTCATTGTAGTTATACTTTCCCCTGCTTCTGTGCAAGTGTCACAGTTCAGCCACCATATTGAACTTCTTCCCACTCCAGCTCACTTGATGTTAAGTTGATGTATGTCATTACTCAGAACATTTGAGAAACCCATATTATATATTGAACAAATAAAATATAATGTATCCCACATTGGGCTTCGATGCTCGGCCTGTAGTCCAAGGAACACACCCCAGACCACGCTGGTCATTTGAATGGCACTCCCTCCACCAAAGAAGCCTTTACCCAACCAGGCACAACACCTGCCATTCCTGGATACAGCACAGCCCAGCTGCAGTGGTTCCATGGTGATCTTGTTGACTTGGTCCTCCCATTTCCACCTTGACTGGGTCCTGTGATCACGTAGCCTGACACTACGGGTGCCACTTCCAGGCTCCTCAGTCCTATTCGGTCTCTTCATCGCCTGGCTGGCAGCCGCCGCACAGCTCTTTCCTGCCTGTTTCATCCTCTGTGTAGTTCTGAGGCTGTGCTGGCCTACACTTCCTGGAGAGGAGGTCCTTTTCTCACAGCTCCGGTTCCTCTGAGGGCTGCAACTTGATATAAGCTTTTCAACTTCGGATAATACACGAGGGAAAGTTTAAGTCACAGCAAAGCTGAAAATAATAAAATAACCCATCCAAAATGTGAAGTTCTGATATGTGAGCTTTCCGGGTCCTAAAGAGGAAACGGAGTCATTTTCCCTGTGGAGGGCCTTGCCCTCTGCGCCCTCTGCTGGGGGTGAGAGCTGCTGCAATCCGGGGTACCACCCGCCTCTCGCTCTGCTCTGATGTTTGCATCCGGGCTCTTTCACCTGAAAAGCACAGGTCTGTGTCACACAGGCATTAGGGTCTCCTGGCTGTGTTCTGAGCAGAGTTTTGACTGCAGTTCTTCCAGCAACATCAAGTTCTGAGGCTGCTGGAATAATAACACCTCTGCCAGCCACAAGCCCTGGCAGAGAGGCCCACAGAATCGAGAACGGAGGATCTGCTTTATGCTGTTGATCGTCGCCTTGATGGCCCCACAATATCCCATGGGGAGGGCCTTCAGTGGTGTTGTTGAAGTTGGCATTATGAAAATTATCTTTCACATACCACAGACACCAGTGGTTGACCATATACAAGGAATGATCGGAATGTATGATGAATGCTTAAATTAAACATGTTTATTACAGTAAAATACACATTGCCGTGAACCCCGCTCAAGGTACTCCTCCCACTCTGAACACACTTATCCATCATTCTTGCACTGCCTGAAGCAGTTCTGGAAATCCTCTTTACTGAGTGTCTTTACAAGGTGTGATTAAAAAAAAAAAAAAAGCGGGCAATACTGCTGCTGAGTGCCATCTAGCAGAAAGGCAGGCTTGTGAAAACATCGTGGTGTGTCCTCATCCACCTTAGTCACCAGATCTGGCACTGCATGACCTCTGGCTCTTCCCCAAAGTCAAAATGACCATGAAAGGTCAACATCTTGAATGGATTCAGGAAATCAAGGCAGCCAGGACAGCACAATTTAAGATACTCAGGAAAGATGATCCCAGAGCTGCCACAGAAGGTGGCAAGAATGAATGATGGAATCAGTATGTTCAAAGCAAGGGGGAATATTTTTAGGAGGCTAATGGCAGTGTGTCTTTTACTTTCTGACTTAATCATTCGTCGTATTTCCAGAACTACCCGGTGTCCTTAGCATGCAATGATGGTGGCCTGTGAAGCATGAGCAAGAGTGGCGGCTGATATTCACTGAGCCCCTGCATGTGTGCCCTGGGGTGGCCTGGGCTCGTCCCTGAGGGACCCTCAGGACACCTGCCAGATGCGTAGGCTGCTGCCCCTCACAGGTGGCCCCACTGAGATTCAGACTCAGCTGAATGGCCATCGTTCCAAAACTGTTGGTACCAGTGCCCGCCATCGCTGAGGCTGTAGCTCCCTTGACTCCTGAGATGCTCCAGGAAACGCTGTAGGTCTGAGCGGGTAGGGCTCCCTGAGGGCCAGCCATGCGTCTGCGTCTTGACTCCATGAAGGCAGAAGGTAATGGGAAAAGGCTTTGAGGGAAAAGGGTGTGTGTGGTGGGGATGGACAAGAGCCAGCTGGTCCTGTTGTCCACACTCCGGGGCCTTCAGGAGCAGACGCAGTGGCTGTGGTCCTCAGGGTCCACGCATGTGGTACCAACAGGCACCCACTAAGTGCTCAGGAGTGGGGAGAGCTGAGCGCCGTGGGGACTATAGGTATGTGTCTTGTCCTGGGGCAGGTTGGGAGGGGGTGTTTGGCCCAGTATAGTCTCCAGCCATGGGAGGACCTGAGGGAGTGTGGGTCACAATGTCCGGAGGTCACGTGGCCGAGGTTGGACCTTGGACCTGGAGTGGGGTGGAAGTGGTACCATATGGAGGTGACCATGGGCTCGTGGGGTCCTATCTCTGGGACTGCTAGGAGGAGCAAGGGTGGCCGGCCTTTCTGTCCCCTAGATGCTCATCAGCTGATGGCCCTTTAGGTGGGGCTGAGCCTGTAGGTGGATGGTCATCGGGGGAGGCTGGCAGGGTAGGGATATTCCCAAGAGGCCCTCAGTCAGACACTGTGAGCCAGGAGCAGCTTCTGCGGGAGGATTTGTAAGCTAACAAAGTAGGATCACACCAGGACAGAGGGAAGGAGACCAGGCCAAGAGATGGAGGGGCACAGTCCATGTTGTGGGCACAGTCCGTGCTGTGGGTAGCAGGCAGAGCAAGGCTGGGATGGGAAGCAGGCTGGAGAGGAGGTCCTTGGGGTACACCCCAGGTGTCAGCATGCTCAGAGTTCAAGCAGCATCTCTGCTATGACATCCAGGTGGAATCGTCTAGGACTGTGGTTCTCAGAGTTGAGGCTGTTGGGGAGGAAGGAAAGAAGTGATGGCTGGGACAGCGGAGGTGGTGTGCGAAGCCCACACTGTCTGAGAGCAAAGAGTCTCTTCCCAGGAAGCAGCCCTCTCTGGACACATGACCCTGTTTTCATTTCAACACTGTAGACTCAGACTCAGCAAAGTTGAAAAGAGGGACATCCATGTGCCCATCCTCCAATCCTGCTACATCTGCTTCCTTCCCTCACAAAGGCACACACACGTTTTCTGCTGAACGCTTGAAAGAAATTGTGTGCATCAACTAAATTCTGAATTCTAAGCACAGACCTCTTAAGAGCAAGGACGTCTTCCTGCAGGAATGCAGGATGTTGGCCCTTACGCCAGAGGTCCGTTTCCTGTTTTGGGCTCCTCGTGATTTGGGATGAGGGCCCAAACCACGCAGTGCCCTCTGGACAGCGACTTCCGTCCAGAGCGCTGTGACTCAGTACTTACACTGGTTTGACAAAGTGGTGATTTTTCTAATTGAATATTTGCTTTTAGATTTCTTAGCCTCTGTCAAGAAAAATTCCCCATTCTCCCCTTCTTGTGTTATTGCAGACTCAAAGGTTTCAGATTCTGAAGTTTTGTTTCCCTAATTTAAGGTATTTGCCTCATATGTGCAGTGCCTTTGAGGAACGCCACTTGTCCTGGCAGTGCCAGGCTATGTACTGTTACTTTCCATAAGGACAAGAGGCTCAGAAATCTCACCCTCACATGGAGCAGTGTGGGCAAGAAGCCAGAGGACACAGGCAGGCAGAAACAACCACCACAGACCAGCAAACTCACCTGGACTTGTTCCCAGGAAGCAGGAGGGGACTTGGGTGTAAGAAGAGAAGTTGACATGAGCACAGTTGTAGATCTTGATGTCTTTTCTCAGAAAAAGACAGCTCCAGCAAAGAAAAGTGAAACTGTGGGTAATGACAGAGTTGTCTGGTCCATATGGCCCAACAGGGGCACAGCAACATCCTTCTTTGAGGTGTTCGCAGAAGCGAGCATAGTCCTCGGGTTAGAGGGTTGGAGGTTACTGTTGGCAAAGCCCTGGTCAGACACTCGCTGGCTGGCAGGCCCTGGTTGGTAGAGTCTCTAGCTTCTTCCCAGTGTTTACATTGGGCCTTTGTTTGCTTAGGAGAAACTTAGAGCCCTAGAGCTACCCCAGCCTGACACTCTCTCTGTTAAATCTTTCATGCCACCGTGATCTCTGTCACCCACCAAGAGTTTGAGGGACCATATCTTACTTGACTGTGTGGTTTCTATGCCAGTCCAAGTCCTGGAGAAACAGGAAGTACTGACCAGATAGCCAAGGCATACAGTCTGAATTAATGTATTAATAACATAGAAACAGAAAGTCACCCATGGTGTGAAATTTGGCCCTTTTGTGAAATTCTCACCCAAACAACTTATTAAAAACTAATTGCTAAAGCTCATCTTCTGCAGCCAGCAAGATGATGGCAGAAAAATGCCACTGGCTCCTGCACAGGTAGCTGGTGGCCCGGGAATCCCCATGAGGACGAGACCCTTGCCAGTCCCCTTCCTCCAGGACCTTTGTGTGCCACAGAGGGACACCCTGGGTCCACGCTCCTGATTGTGGGCCATCTGTGCTCAGGGTACACTTCAGATCATTGTTTTCCACTCTCTTTATACTTTTCACGTAGCATTGTGCTGCAAGATGAACACAGCGGGGAGAGACGGTAGAAAAATACTGACTTCCTGTGAGAATAGTTGTGTTGCAAGGATTAAACCCACCACACCGTACAGTGCGGCCTCTGGGAAGGTGCCATTCCTCATGCACGAGTTCAGCACATACTTTAACCAGGCACCATGACAAAGAGAGCTTAATCCCTGGATGCCATCAGTGATCTGTGATTCCTTTGGTTGGATTTTAATTTAGATTCTAAATAACCTTTTGAAATTATCCTTGCTAAAAAAAAAAAGAGGAAAATAATCACATAGATCGAATATTAAGAGGCTAATTCTTAATAAGTAGAAGAGTTGCCCAGCCCCTTGTGTGCCATGTGTGAGAACCTGGGTGTGCATCCTTAGATGCAGGAACAGCATGCCAATGGTCCCCAGGTCACCTCCGAGCCGCTGTGTGAGAGTGGGCAGCCATCAGTAGAGGCACCCATAGGCCCATAGTGTACAGTACCAATAAGCCATGACCTGTAGGCCCAAGGACTCCATAATTAAGTGAGGATCCGACCGTAGACCTCCAGGGAATAGCCCAGCTCTGCAAGATCGAGAAAAGGTTGTGACCGGCCTCACGGATTTGTTGGAGCGACATTAGAGCTAATCATTTGGAATATTTGTCTCTATTACAGCTTGTTTCTGTTCAGACATAGCTTCAAACTACAGGACCCAATAGTAATAATGGTCATTAAAAGGCTCTTTTTATGGCAGCTTTTCAGACATCAGGCACCTCCTGGGGCTTGCACAGGTGGTGGGCCCCTCTTCCTCAGGTTGTTCTTGTGCTGAAGAGGCCAGCACACCTGGCTTGCCTGGCTGGGCAGTCAGGGGAACAGCTGGACATCGACATAAGGGTGAACAGTAAAATGCTAAGCAAAAGTAGCCACCATTGAATTCCTTGTTGGCCTCAGTACCTGTGCTGGCAACACACACTTGCCACTCAGGTATAAGTTATTAAGCTGCACACCATAGCCATTCATAAAAATCACATCTCGTGCCTGACACATGACATGATTGCTGTGTTTAAACCCTGACTCAAATCTCTAGGGATCTTTCGACAGATTAAAACCCACTCAATCTAACTGTTCAGTGACATGAGCTCTGTCTCTCTGTCATTCACTGTGTGCGTCACTGCATGCCTGGCAGACGTGAGCTGCCCATGGTGTCCCCCTGCTTAGTTCAGTCCCAGGGCAGAAGGCCCTGCCCCACCGGGTCACCCCTCGCACCTCACGCAAAGCTCTCTCAAAGCACAGCCTGCAGTCTCCTCCCTGCTGCCTCTGAGCGACCTGCCTGCCTGCAGGCGTCACTGGCTGGCATATGGAGGACGGCGCTTGCATCCACGCATGTGGACACTCACTGGGTGAGTGGCAGGGCACACAGTGGGTCCCCGTCGTGTTTACGAGCAGGGATACCTTTGTCTTCTGTTCCTGGCTCTGACGTACTTAGCGTGGCTGAGCCCAGAGCCCAGATGGTAGCCGCGCTGAGCCATGGCAGCTTCACCCATCATGCTAACATCTCGAACTGACTTCCCACACCTGCCGTCCTGGGGTCAGGGTCTTTTCTGCTTCCCTGTATCCCACTGGCAAAGACATTCAAGATGAAGACTGTAGCTCAACAAACTCTCCATTGAGTTGTTTCACCTTCTCTACAAAGGCAGCTGCCAAACCCAGACTGAGAAACAGTCTTTGCATTCCAGAACCACAGCCTGCCCCCTAGTAGGCAGGAGGCCAAACGCGTTTGCCTCACAGAGGCCAGCACCGGGGTTGGGAATTGAGACGGTCGAGGAGGCCTCGTCTCATGGGAGCTTCCTTCCTAGTCCTCCTTTAAGGCTCTGTGGGCCGAGTTCTCCCAGCTCACCAGTGAACCTGCCACCTTGGGAGGCGGGACAAGAGATGGGATGGGGCATGTTGGATTAGGAAAACTTACCTCTTTTACTTTCATTTCTAGAAATTCAGGGACATTTCCTTTACTGGTAGTAAGAAGGTACATGAAGTCCTCATCCACCATCCCTTCTTTTCTACACTTTGTGTATCCACACATCAGGAATTTGGGGGAATAAAAACCAGTGCCGCAGCAGCTCACCCACAGCTTGCAGGCACCTGAGCGAGGCTGGGTTTGAAGGGGTACCTGCTACCCAGCCAGTGCCAGGCCCTGGGTCATCTGGGTCCCAGATATGAGCTGGCCGGGTTGGGGCCAGGGGCGGGGTGGGGACAGACCAGTGACACAGGTGCACATTAGCTGGATGACACCCACATCCTCCACACTGTCTGGGGCGGTGGATCCCCCGCAAGGACGACCTCATGACACACCCTGAGCGTGTTGGCCCACAGGCCTCAGCAGAGCCTGCATCCCACAAGGACACGCTGGTGTCCAGCAGGAAAAGCTGCAGCTCAGCAATCCTGTGCTCCGCGGAATCTGGGCTTGGGTCCACATGCTCCCAAAGAAGCTTGCATTGAAGTAAATCTCTGGCTGCTTCCTGGCTTGGGGCCACAGAACCCAGGCAGGAGTCGCCTTGCCATATGCCAGGCCAACCCTGGCACTGGTCCAGCTGCCCCTGCTGATAACACAGGGCTGGCCACGACTACGTGGCAGTGGGGCCTGGTCCTGCCGGACATCTCACGGAGCTGACGGCCAAGGCCCATCACATGGGCTGCACATTTCTGAGATTACCTTGCAGAACGACTCTAGCTCATGTGGCTGCTTGGATAAGCCTGCTTGTCACCTTGTCGTGAGGGGAATTTCAGTGGCTACCCTGTGAGGTGCCACGCTGGACAGTGCATCCAAGCCAAGTCTCCATCACTGGGCAGAGCTGTGGCCTGAGGCCAGCACTGGCTGTGCCCTGCTGATCTGATCTGGGTTTTCCTGGGTACTTGACACACCCTCAGGAGCGCATCACACAGGGGGCTCTCGGTCAGCAGAATAAGGGGACCTTAATACTGAACCCCATCACCATCTGTAAGGGGGGCCTAACACTGACCCTTGTCTACCATAGGACATTGAAATGTTGCCTGGGAGGGTGAAGGGGTCTTGAAGGACAGAAACCACTCTGTAAAACGTGATCTGCCTGTGTCATACTCTTCCTCCTCTTCATCGTCATTGTCACCACCATCAAGCAGAGTCTGGGCCCATTGATACCTTTTTACCACCACCTCAGCTCCTGGCGCTATGTACACGTAGCATCCTGTAGCCTGACCACTGTCTGAGTCAGGTGCTTGGGTATTTCTGCAGGAGGCCAGTGTCCTCTGCACCTGCCCTGGGATTCTATCCCCTGGGTAAGGAAATGGAAACATCCCACAGAAGCTGCGTGCTGAGCAGGCTGGCCCGGGGGCCTCCTTGGCATGCCTGAGGTGGCTGGCAGCCTCCAAGGCTGGCATAGGCAATGCGGCTTCTGCCTATAAGATGTGTACCCAGCTGTCCAGAGAGGGAGGCTACATCCTAATGCACACAGTTTTTCCAGATCCCAGGACATGTCCTAGAGGAGACCCGACTCACAGCCCCCTCGGCCTGGGGCCTGGAGTCCCACTGAGGGGCCCAGCATCTCCGCCGCGCCTGAGGATGAGAGAAGGCCTCTTGCCTCATCAGCCTTCTGTATAAATGTATTCCAAGTTTTTGCTCTAAAAATGAATATTGTTGCCAGAAGTGGAGAAAGAGACCTACAGTAAAACACTTCACTGTGGAAGATTTGTCAGGTTGGCTGTCTCCAATTCAGAAGTACTGGCTTTGTCACGGTAGCCAGGGCTCCTCCCTCCTGAAGAGCAGGACGGAGAGCCCGGTCCCCTCTGGGGCATCTGGGGTGCCCTGCCAAGGGCGCTGGTCCCTGTCCCCCACCTTACAGGCCCCATCCCTCTCCTCCCCTCAGACCAGCCACACCATCACGTGAGAAAGGGACTGGGCCGCCCAAGACAACACCAGGAGGCCCAGTGCGAGGTACCTCCTGCCTCCTCCTCCCAGGTCTGCTGCTCAGATCGGAGGACATTTTGCTGGGTCACCAAGGCATCTTGCTAAGGAGCAGAATGATTCATCTAACTTGGCAGGGACAAGACCCACAGAGCATGGTAGGCGAAGAAGCCTGTGGTGCATACATCAGCGGCGACTCAGCACAGTGTTTGACTAAGAAATGTTTCTTTGTAAAAAGAAACATTTAAAAAGAATTATGTCTAATGCATTTTAGGGAAGCTGGCAATGGAGGAGAAAATGAGAAACGTTTTGGACAGGGCATCCAAAAAGGGCAGTAGTATCCCAAGATTGTTTTCAGGGGTGGTATTTGGTCCCTCGGAGCATGAGCGTCTTCAGAAAAATCTCCGCACCCACAGTGGAATTCCTAGCATGGAGGCAGTACGTTCTGTGGCCGTTGCCATGGGGACTGTGCTCACAGCCACTGCACAAGCAGGTCCAGGGGGTGAGAATGGGTCTGATACCAGTATCCTGATATTAGTGGCCTCCTTGATGCTTCCTATTAGAAAGAACATCATTTTCACAGTTGTTAAATATGAACATGAAAATAGGAACAGTTTATTGGCCACTTAGAAGTAGCTTTTAGTTGTAAAGAAATAACAGTTCCAGTTTAGATTTAATGAGCACAGAAGGGAGAAATGGAAAATAGCAGGCCATGCTGGCCCTGATGGTCAGTGACTTCATCTTCCCTAGTAACTGATGAGTCCAGTGGGGTGGGCTCCAGTACTGAAAATTTAATGAATAAATGCAGACGCACAGCCTGCCCAGGCTCTGCCCAGAAGTCCAGGAGCCAGATGGGGTGCACGGCCCATGTTCCAGATGGAGGGGCAGGTGTGGGGCAGAGATTTCAGGGGGGTAGCATCTGGAGTGGCCCTAGTGTTGTCCAGTTTCCCAGGTCCTGTCCAGACAGCTGCCCAGTCTCCCAGCAGCCTGAGCTGGTCAGCGCCATGGCCTCACTTCACCAAGGAGGCCGCCACAGCCCAGAAGGTTCCAGCCGCTCCCTCCGAGCCACACAGGGTCACACCCGTCCGAGCCATACACCAACAGACCTGTGTTCCAGTCACCCCAGGACTCTCCTGGACAGGTGGGCAGCACACGGGGACTGGAGCGACCCTTGGGAGAGGGCTTGCAACCATGGTGCCAGCTGGCTTCTGAGCAGGACGAGCTCAGGGAGCCTGCTGGGCAGTGGTGCGGGTGCTGTGGCACCTCCTGGTCTAGAGAGGAGGGCCCTGGAGGCCAGGGGCTGTGAGCCACCACTTGGCACAGATTTGAATCCAGTCTTCATTGAAGTGGCAGAATATTCTAGGACTGGAGCAAGGTGGTGTGCAAGTCCAGGCTCCCTCTCGAGAACTTCACAGATTTTAACTCTTCCACACCTATAAAACCTCCCAAGTCACTCCCTTCCTATTCAGATGGGGAAACTGAGGCACAGAGAGGCCAGTCGTGTTACAGAAACCACACACCAGCCAGGGACAGCACAAGCCTAAGACAGAGACATAGTCTAAGATGTGACATAAACTGGTGCCTGTTCTGAGTTCAGTTTCTACCCCAACATACTTTGAAATCCTGAGCTTTAAGGCTTGTGGAATTTAAAATGGGCTCCCTGGGGAACAGAACCAGAACCACATACAAGCTAAGTGTATGCAAAGCACAGCGGCTGGCACAGGGGCACTGGGTTCAGCACTACTGTCTGCCTGCCCGGCCTGGAGAAGGACGAGGAGCTCCACATCCAGCGGAGGAGAGAGGAGGGGATGGAGGACGCCCTCAGCAGGGGCAGAAGCAATCTCAGGCTTGTCTGAGAGAAACAGCAGATGTCAGGAGAGATGATGGACCTTTCTGGGCAGCCTGTGAGGGTGCATGTCCTCATTCCCTGGAGAGCACAGGTCTCATAGCTACAGGTGGCTCTGTGCTGTGGGTTTCTTTGCTGCAATGAACACCTGAGATAGCTGCTCTGGGGCCTGTGTTAGGCGGCACCATGGTGGGCAGTTCGGGAGGGCGAAGTCAGTCACCTTCAGCCCAGGTGCAAGGAGGCAGAGGAAGCAGCTGGGGTCCCACAGTCCCCTGCAGGGCAGCCCTGTCACCTACAACCTTCCACTGGCCCTGCCTCCTACAGGTCCCCACCGGCACCAAGCTGGGGCCTAGGCCTCCAGCACAGGCACTTTGGGGGATGCCCCTGAGGGTGGGCAGGGAGCACAGGGTTTCTACTGGCTGTTGTGAACAGCAGCTCTGTGTGTGTCTATGACCGAGGAATTCATTGGTGCTCAGTGCTGTCTTACAACATGTCTCTGATGGCCATGTATTTAATTTTTTTAAATTAAGCTGCTACTTTCATGCCCAGTTTGGAAATCTACCTTCGGAAAAACCTTTTCCAGCCCTGAATATAATGTAAAAAGCACCTGAGCCTGCATTAAACCCTCTCAGCCCTGTGATTTTCCAGTCAAATGGTCGGGACTTACTTAGAAAGATGAATAAGTTCAGGGTAGGGTCGAAAGATGTTAAAACCACAGGAAGGAAAAGTTTATATTAGGAAAGTAATCCCAGACTAGAAGGCAAGCTCCAAGTCATGTAGTTTTGAGGAAGTGATGTTTGAATGAATAGATGACATGCAGATGAAATTGATGTGCTCTATTTACTCTGTGTTAATCTCTTCATTAAACTGCATTCTGAGTTTTCATAAATTCCAGATTTAATTATGTGTGCACTATTTATCATTGTATTTAAAATTTGCATAAAACTACATTAGTTCTGTCTGTGCATGTTAAATAATAGAAATGTCTTCAAGCCCCCACTTGTGTTAAATGTTCAGCATCTCAGGGCTTAGTTAATTTAAGGTCCCAGTTAGAGTGAAATGCATATTCAGGTTGCTGTTCTGAGTGAAATTTGTTTTCTGAGTTTGTAACATCTAGCAGAGCTCCCACGAGGAGCAGTCCCCCAGTGGTGAACAAGCTGTCAGATTGGAGTGGCAGGGTGACATGTGGCCCAGGAAGCGTCGACACCCACACCCTAATCCCCCACTGCCGCCTGGCTCAGCCCACTTTCCCCGCCCCGTTCTATAGATATCATGTGGGTGTGCACAAGACCTCTTTCAAAAATGAGAGTTTAAAACTCATTGGCCTGTGGAAGTTCTCCTGGTTGTGATTTAAAATTAACTTCTTTTATCATTCACTTAACATTTAATGCATTTTGCTTTGCTAGACAACCATTAATTATATTATCATTTTAATGCTGCAAATACATGGGTAGCTCTAAATGTGTAGTTAAAAAATAACTTAAAATGTTTTTCATGTTGCAAAAGTTATTCATAATCATTACAGCCAAGCTTAGAAAACACAGAGGACTATGAAAAGACATTAAAATAGAGCCCCGCCTGGGACAGCCCCACTGACACTTGCTGGCTGATCTTCAGCCCTGCTCGCCTTGCATGTGCATGCACTTGGAGGTCACTCTTGATTCCCTGTGACTGTCTTTTCACATGGCTGAGTCTTCTGCAACACAGGGTGCAAGTGTCTACGATGCTCAGGGTCAGATCGCTTGGAAGTGAGCTGATCAGCAGCAAACATGGATCTTGATTCTTCTAAAAATCCAGAAGAAAACAGCTGGCACCATGACTAGAGCTCAGGAGCTAGCGTTTTCGGAGGCTGTCATGACTTTCCAGCATTTACAATCATTCTGCCCGCATGAAGAGGTGGTCCCACCTTGTCTCCAGGGTCTGTTCAGTTCCCACCATCCCAGAGGAGGGACTGACGGAGGGCTCAGCGGGCCGAGCCTCCAGATCCCCTGCTGGCAGCCCCGCCATGGCCACAGTGTCGGTCACAGTGTTGGGGACCGGCACAGAGCCTGGCAGGACTGCACGAGGAGGCACTATCTCTTGTCGCCCTCTTGGGACACCCGGCAACTCCCTAGCACCAGTCCCTCTTCCTTGCATGGCTGCCTCCCTGGGCCCTCCCTGGAACTCTGGGCCTTCTCTCCTTCATCCGAAGTCTCGCTCAAGGACAGTCCCTTGACATGGCGTCCTCCATCTTGCACTACTCAGTGTACATCTGCACACAGGCAGCTGCCAGCCTCCCTGCTTCCTGATGCCTGGGAGGACAGTGAGCGCCGAGAAAAGCTCCTACCCACAGTGCGGGCTAAAGCGTCTGCTTCCTTCCTCTGTGCCCGGCTATGCCCAAGGGCTGGGTCAGCGCTGACGAGGGGCTCCTGTGACCCTGCCTGACCTCGACCCCAGGGCTGGTGTGGAGTGGGAGCAGGTCCCTGTGGGTGACTGTCAGCACCTCCTTGCAGGTGTGGCTGGCTCTGCTCAGGGAGGCTGGGGACACTTCACAGGCGCAGCCCCACACAGCTGGAAGAGGCTGAGCCTGGGCACTTGAGAAGCCCTGAAAGTCTGGGGGCACCCCCTTCTGGAGAAGGTGCGTGCCACTCAATGGGCCCCAGGCCCTGAGTTCCAGCGCCCTTCCCTTCTGGGTCACATGTCTGCAATGCCAAGAGTAGCACCAAGTGCTGTGTTTTGGGTGAGAATGAAGAGACAGAAGCTGTACACGAAGCGATACAAGGTGCAATGCTCGGCACAAAACTCAAGAGCAGAAATGCTGGGGAGGTCAGCATCAGTCCAGAGAACTGGCATGAGTTGCAAAGATCTCTTTGTTTCTGCCAGTGCCTGGGCACCAGCTCACCACACCATACTTGGGCAGGTCAGTGTCCAGCTGGAGGGCACCAAGCGCTAGGTCTGACACCATTTCTCTTGTGACCCCTTGATTCTTCACCCCACAGAGCAGATCTGATCTGAGCCACGTGCCAGGTGTCCTGGCCCTCCGCAGGAACCTCTGTGCCACCATGACATCTGGGTCCTCACCTGCTTCTGGAGGTTAGGGTAGCCCTTGTCCCCAGGTGGCTCCAGCGTCATGACCCCAGCACCCCATACATACACAGGGTCACAGAGGTGAGGAAGAGGGGACCCAGCCTTCACTGGGGAAGTGGATGTGCTGAGTGCTGCGGAGGGAGGAGTGCCTTTCATTCATTCACCAAGGGGCCACAGTGGTGCTAATCACATAGACTTTTCTCAGATTTAGGTAAACGTGACTGTGAGATTCCTCTTAGCTATGCGTTCAGTGTTGTTAAATCCTTTTTGTCTGTCACACACAAATGAGAAGAACTTGATGTCCACAGAGTCTGATTCATCTATAGAATGACCCAGGAGCTGGCACTTGTCCTTGTGGAGTCTACATTAGAAACGACGGACCAAGTCAGGACCTCTGCACTGCCACCAGGCAGGCCTGGCTCACACCCACAAACATGCTGCCTCCTGCCTGCTGTGGCCAGGGAGGGCACTCATGCCAGGGCCCCACCCCTGTGTGCTGCTGAGAGGAGTCCAGTGGCTCTGTTCTGTGCCACTGGGCTGAATGGATGACAGGTCCCTAATCTATCTAGGACTAAGTCTAGTGAGCCAAGAGGAAGACAGGAAGACACCCCAGATGACTCTGAAGATGAATAGAGGAAATGTAGGTTCCTGGTAAGTGTCCGGGCACCGCTAGGAAGGCTGACACGTGGCAGTCGTTCGGGTGTCCAGATTAGCTCTCTGCAGGAAGACATCCAGACATGACTTGATGTAAGGTCAGAGCCCTACAGATTAAGGCTTTTCTGGGTTAGTCAGAGTGATGCCTCCTTGATCCTGGCAAGGGGAAAAACAAGGTTTGAGCATTAGCTCAGAGCTGCCCCCTGCAGGCCAGGATGACCTTGGCCAGGGATTAAATTGCTGCTGCAGACCTTGTTATGCTGGCTGTGGGGAGAGGGAGGTGTTCACAGGCTGAGGTTCACAGTGGTGGGAGTGCTGCCCAGCAGTGCCTCTCAACCTGTCTGTGTCACCTGGGACCTGTGGTTTAGACTGTGTACCTCCAGTCTTGATGGGACTGAGATCCCAGGGCCAGAACACACCATGGCCCAGACCCATGCACAAGGCTTCCCTTAAGCACAGCTCCTCCCACAGACTCAAGCCAACTTGCTGCCTCCTGCCTGCACTGGCATGGACTGTTTCTCTGCTGTGCCCCTCTGCTATGCCACCCTGCTTTGGAGCCAGGTGACCATGGACTGAACCTCTATAAACTGTGAGCCAAAATAAACCTTTCTTCCTTTTAACTTGTGGGTGTCAGGTATTTTGTCTCAATAATTAGAAAAGTAACTAAGACATCATCCCATGAGACCCCTCTCCTGTTCTCCTGGTTTCCTCCTGATGGCCCTGCCACTCCCCTTCCTCCATCCCTAGACCTGGAGTCCCTGGCACTCACCCCTTCGTGGAGCTTCAGCAACCTCTTCCTCTCCCCAAGGTGGCTTTTCTTGGCCCACCACAGATAGTGGACCAGACACCTGCAGTCACTGTGAGCTTAGCCAAACTCTGTTTCCTCCCAGAGCTCACATGTGCCATCCACGCAGCCAGCTGCTCTGTTGGGCTCAGACTTCTTCCTGCCACTCCTTTATCTGATTCCCAAAAAGCTGACTTAGAGAAGCAGAACTGCAATTCTGTTCTGGCTTTGGATCCCTGGGATCTCTCTGCACATCTCTGGCTGGCTGACAACCCAGCTCTGCACCCTCCCTGATGCTCCTGTTGTGCACGCCTCACCTTAGTGCCCGCCGTGTACCCCTGCCTGTGTCTCTTCCTTTCCCTGTCCCCAGCCTGGCTCTTCCTCCCCACTGAATCCCTCAGCCCCACCCACCCCACTTCCCCATGTCCTCCTACTGCCTCCAAGCCAGGCCTGGCCCCTCTGCAAAGAGGCCCCGGCACTGTTGTGCCTCCTTTTCACAGGAGTCCAGGGCACTTCCCTTCACTGCCTGCATGCCCAGGAGCCCCTCTCCCCATAGGATGGAAACAGCATGTGTCTTCTGCTCCCTGCACAGTGGCGTGGACAGCAGTACCTAGGTGTGATTTCAGAGTTGTGTTTGCTGTGTACATGTGGGGGCAGCTGAGGTCACCAGATATTGTGGTTGGGGTCACAGTAAGGTGCGGTGGGTGGCTGGAGGCTGAGCACCTATTGCCTGGACTGCAGTCCCACAACAATCCTGGAGTCCCAGTTATCATCATCACTTTCTAGAGAAGGAAACCAGGTGCCATGGGCTAAGGCATCTGTCCAGTACATGGGTGACCTTGAGTCCCATGAGTGACCTTGAGCCCTGCAGCCTGAAAGTCCCAGCCCATCTCTGCTGCCACTGATGGTGACCTGCTGGGCCAGACACACCCTGGGGTGTGTTGTAGCAGACATGCCAGCCCAGACTCTGCATCTAAGCTGTCCTGGCAGTGCCCATCTTCTCTATCACATGTCCTCATTGTTGGGACTGTCCACAGCATTCCCACGCCACACAGCACTTGTCAAAATTAGGAGGCTGCAATATGAGGGGCATTGCCTGGGGAAGGGGAAGCAATGGGCATATATCATCTGTGCTCTGGGCGTGCGGGACAAGAGGACATGTCACTCTCAGGCCACACCTGTCGGGAAGCCAGGTGGCCAGGCTCCTGCCCCAATCCAAGGGCTGAGAAGAAACAGGGACCAGGAGACAGATGGCCCGAGAAGGCCAGTGACACAGACACCCAGCAAAGTGCACCGCTGCTGCAGGTCCTGTTGGCCCGGGTCCTTGGAGTGGGGCGCTCGGCCCAGAGGTTCTCAGTGCCCTGAGCTTCTCAAGGGTGCAGTCCTCAGCTGTGTGTCTGCCCCGGCACACTGAGGTGGTCACTGCCCTCTGAGAGCCTGTGTTAGCACAAGGATGAGGGCCCCCCTACAGATCTGGGGCTCCTGAGTGACATGACTGTGCCAGACCTGGTGAAACAAGGCACAAGAAAGTCGTAGTTCTGGGAGAGGCACTTTGAGTGATGTACGAGGGGCCAGTGTTTCCTTGGGAAAGCAGGAAGAGAAAGGTTCCCACACCAAGGGTGAGTGGCAGCAGGGCCCAGGTGTGAGAACCCTCTAGGAGCAGCCGGGGTGACCCAGTCACACAGGGCTGGAGGCTGGAGCAGGGACCCTCTAGGAAACAGGGCCAGGGTGATGGGGAGAAGCCAAGGGGAAGAGATGGATACCACCCTGCCAGAGGGACTGTCCTCCCTGGTCACAGCCACCTCAGTGAATGGACGGCCATCGTCCTGGCTATTTGCAGGTCCTTCCTACAGCAGTATAAGCCACAATGAAATTTACTTCTTTTATGAGGTTACAGGTGGGGCCAATCTCATTCCTCCATACATAAGTGACAAAACTGAGTGTGGGCCATTGTGATCGTGGGATTGCCTGGAAAATCACTCTGGATTCTAAATGAAACACCCAGAAATTAAGTGTATTATTCTTGACTGCAGTCATTTGCAAACTGAGTTTGGTGACATCTTACAAAACATTTCTGGGTCCCTTGAAAGAAGCAAGTTTAATTGCATCTACGCCCGTGACACCATCCAGTCCAGGGAGGAGCAGAGAAGCCTTCCTCAGAGCCCCAGAAGTTTCAAAACCAGCGCCTTGCTGTGTAATCAGAGCATTCGACAGGGTCACAGAGGGGTACAGCGGTGAAAATTAGCTGTCATCAGCTATTCTCATTAGAATATGCAATTGCATATTAGCAAAATGTGTTTGGAATAATAACCAGCAGGCATTTCAACATTCTCAAAAACTGTAAGGCATCAGGCAAGAATTATGAAAAAAACTGAAAACCTCTCATTAGACAGTTCACTTTGATTTCTGTCTCCATAGAAACTGGGTATTCAGATGCATTGAGATATTTTTGTCTTCGGGATTTTTGCGTGTCTTGGAATTTGGACATGTGCTCAGACAAAAAGCCAGATGCGACGGGCAGCGTGCAAGACAAGCCTGGTGCCAGGCGAGGAAGTTTGCCCAGAAGGCAGAGCTGAAGTTGGGCCGTCAGAAGGCACCGTCGAGAGTGGGGTTCTGAGCGAGGATACATCTGCAGCAGCTCTGGGGGAACACACACAGGGTCATCCTGTGCCCATGAGACAAGCCCTGGGCAGAGGGGCTGGGTCAGGTTCAGGGCAGGTGCCCACGATTCCCCCTTGGGTCTGGCTTCCTCTGTAAACATCTGCCTCTTTCTTCTTCTTTCTCTCTAAGGAAACCTACTCTTCTCAGGTGTATTTGATGGCAAAGTTCATCCCTTTCTCCCTCAAAGTAGTTCCTTCATCTGATTGTGGGAGACAGCTCAGGCCAACAGGTCTTGCAACCTGGTCGTCAGTTCCGTGTGAATAGAAACTCACCTGCAGGACAGAGGCCACTGTGGAGCTTCCTCCCTGTGGGTGGACAGGTCAAGATGCACCAAGTGAGTGTTTACAGCAGGGAAAACAGAGACGTCTTGCCCATAAAGCACCTCTATGCTTCTGAGCTCCCATCTGGGGGCTGGAAAGGAAACAGTGCGATATCTTGGACTAGACATGCAGCTGTGACCTGTGACCTGGCTCTGTGTAGACCAAGCCACTTTGCCTCCTCTGTGGCTCATTTACCAGCAGGAGGCAGCCAGGACATGGACAGCTAAGCCTAAGACCATGAGAGCAGGCTCCTGTGCCCAACATAGCAGCCTGGGGCCTCCAGTCCCTGGAATGCTCTGTCCCTCACAATGGCCACAGGCCTCTCAGGCCCCTTGCAGCCCTGCACCATGGTCCCAGAAGCCCCCATATGCCCCGTGCCACCAAAGCTCTGAACCAGCCAGTTCCCAGTGTGGTCTGTGCCCCGTGATGGTGTCCAGCCCACTCTGGTGTGGAGTCCTGCTGTCCATTGAGGACATATCCCAAGGGTGTGGGACCAGTGGGTGGGGAGGGAGAAGCAGATATGGAAGAGTCCAATGCCAGGCCTGAGCACCCCGGTGGAAGTGGAGCCCAGAGGCAGGAGTCCCAGTGGGCAGACTGAGCCCGCACACTTGGTATCTGCCCTGTCCTCCTTGGTGTCTGACTGGTAACAGGAAGAGGAACCATGCTGGAGCTCAGCCCTGGCTTTCTCATGGGCTCCACAGAGCAGAATGAGAGCTCCTGATAGTGCCCTCACCCTGGGCCTCCCAGGTGACCCCGTCTGTATAGTCCCGGTCTGACCACGCACTGTGTGCACCTGGGTCCTGCTCACTCATGAGCAGAGCCTGGCTGGGCCTGGTGATCCATATCTGTGATCATATCTTTGTAGAAAGAACCCGCTGGCTATGTTGAAAAGTAACCCAAGGTTACTTGTCGGTTGCTTTTTGAGGAGACTATTGTTAGTTGACTTGTAGGTTTTTCCAGCAGTTTTCCAAGGATAAAGATCCTACCACCATTTGACACTCACTTCAGAGTCCGTGGCTTTTTGTATAATCTCTTTCCTGGAGAGCAGGGCACTGTGGCTTTGCCGATGGGAAGCTCTGGTCTCCAAACGTAGTGAGACACAATGTTGATAAATTGTCTGTGAGGCTCATCTGCTTCATAAATGCTGAACATTGACCAACTCCCTGATTGAACTTCTGTGGCCTGTGCTTCTGCGAACTCGCTTTGGGAAGGAGCCCTGTGCGATGCTGACGGTTCAGTCTCTGCACTGGGCCCTGGCAGTCAGGAGACAGGACTCGCAGGGCATGAACTCAGGCTTGTGGGCCTGCAGGTTGCCGGCCCCGACCCCACATCGGGTGTGCTGCCAAAGGTCAGGACCTCTCATCACAGTGATCCTCTTTACTCTCTCCACGTCTCCAGGGTTAGATGCAAGTCTGTTTGATTATAGTTGCAGGGTTGCTCAAGGTATCCTATATTCAAGCAGATGAAACCAGGCGTTTCCGTGCATTACTTCCCACCCCATTTTATTTGTTTTGCTTATTTGCATTCCTTAACAAGCTCCCAGTCTGAGCAGCAGTCACAATCTTCCAGAATGCATGCACTTGGCAACCTTAACATAGCTGCAGCTCAGAAACAAGGGGATCGGGCAGCTTCCCCACTGTTCTGTCTAAAGTTACACCAGGTTTTCAAGGAGGCCATGGGCTCCAGAAGAAAGGATTTAATGAGAGACGAATTCCAGCCTGTTGGACTCTTCAGTGTCTCCTAGAAACATAGGTTTATGGCCTTAATTAGTATCTCTAAAACCCATTTCCAACAGTAATAAGACAAGTGATGGAACCATGTCAACACATGGATTCTGATAAGACAGATGGCCCCTTGTAAACAAAGTCTAAACCAGCTTCATTCTGAAGAAAAACTGATGTCTGGTATTTACTAAAAATGCTGTCCTTTTATGGGCAACTTCTCTGCATTTTGTGCAACTTGTCATGTCTCCCCTCCCTCTGATGCAAAGCACAAGTTCCAGGGTGAAGCCAGACTTTCTAGCCTCTGCCCACAGGGACACTCTCCCTCCCAATAGGTCCCCGCCCACCAGGGCCCCCTGTAGGAGCAAGGGAGCTGGAAGGAGGGCTGCAGACCTCCAACTCTATGTTTGGGAATTTTCCTTACTAACCCGGCTTTCGAGAGTATGAGAGATTCTGCAGCCCACGCCCCTACTCTAGCTGTGACACAGGGAAACTGTAAAGCATTCTCCGTTCCCTGGACGTAACAAGACCTTCTGTGCTGTCTTCCCATGATGTGTTTGCAAATACACAAAATTGTTGAAATTTTAGTAATTCAGTCATTTAGGTTAATTTAGTGTTCTGAATAACCAAGCATTTTCCCCACAGTCAAGGTCAAACTTTTACTGCATCTTAGAGTTTCAGGTGGAAGTTTTTCTAACGTGCATTTTACCTTTCCTGTTATTATGCTGCCAGGTGCCACAACTGATATTTCATTCTTCTCACTTTCGAATGTAGCAGTGCCCTTCGTTTCTACCTGATGTGTTGAGACAGGACTGTTCCCGGGCTTTGGGAGCTAGATTTCTGCAAAGTGATGTGTGTGTGTGTGTGTGTGTGTGTGTGTGTGTGTGTGTGTGTGTGATCCTCAACTCCAGCAGTGCCCACCTGTGTGTCCCCTGGGTTACAAGTGACGTGCAGGGTCGCAGTGTGCTCCACAGGAGGCCAGGACTGTGATACTGTGAGCCAGCAAGAGGCCTTGGAGAGCGTGTTCAGCACCCAGAAGTGCACGCAGGCCTGGGAGAGAAGACCCAGGACTGAGGCAGGGAGGGCGGGCTTCCCGAGGACCTGGAGGACGACCAGAGAAGCAGCCCGGGAATTGAGAGACCTGTGCCTGCGGGCCCGAGGCTCATCCTGAGCATTTTGATGTGCGAGTGCTGAGTGAGGAGATGGCCACTTGTCAAACACAACCTGTTCCTATCTCGAAGTTATGATGTACATTATCCGTAATTAATATTGCAACCGAGGGATGCTTGACAGATGCTCTGTTTTGCATACGATTGTTTGTCACTGTCAGGAAAACTTCAAATGGGCGCGAAGTCATTTCTTCCTCAAATTAACCACAATACCAGGCACACGTCACTTGTAAAACTGATTAATTGCATGTATGCATGAAATGTGAGCTGGCCATGGGACTGACGATGCCTGCTGGCTCCGCTCAGGCCTTCGCGCTCACATTTTACAAATCTCTTGTTTCTTAAGGGGAAGGCAAAGGGCTGACAGAGGTCAGCCACTAGAGTCAGCACCTTTCTTTTTCCTGTGCTCATTAGTTGATGCTGATGTGGGGACACTGTGACAGTGCAGCAGGAACCACCTGTACACACCACCTGGACATCCCTGAGCCTGGTCCCTTTCCTTACATGTCACTTTTGAGCAAGGGACTCCCCAGCATAAGCATTGAGTCTGTTGTGTTAAATTTGTGCATATTCAAGACAAGACCAGCACTCAAATTCCATGTAGCTGTCCCACATGGCTTACTGTTGAATTCAGGCCTCCCTGAGTTGGTTTGATTGTCTATGAAGAAACCAGACTAAGAACTCTGAATTTTTCACAAATACATCCGGAGTGACTGTGCCATAAGATGCTTGCTGGGGCTTTCTTCATCTGATTGCACACAGTCCCCACCTCGACCCTTGCAGACTGTGATGGCCTTGCCTGCCACTGAATCCAGTGAGGCCCGGAGAGCTGGGTGACATGAACCCTGCGTTGGCCAGCCATCAGGCGTCAGGACAGATGGAGTGTGTCTCTCAGTGGTCACAGGTACTCTCCCTTGAGTCATGACTGTCACATCACAGCTACTGTGGCTCGAGATGCTAATGCTGATGGTTTTCACAATGGAGTTTTAATTTCTAGGAATGTCAAATTTGATTATTCTTACAGATCAATTCTGTAGATAATTTCTGTTGTACCATTTTATCTATTAGTTTAGCACAACATGTTCTCAGATTTGAAGAGGAAATCTCATAGTTTATTTTGTGGACAGCCTCTTAGGAGAGTTTGGCTTGAATCAGGAATACAGGGTGATTTTTACTTTACTTCATTGAGAAGACACAGCACCTTCACCCAGGACCTCGCCCACCCAGCTGTGTGACCACCAGGTGTTTATCATACTGTCTCTACACAGGAGTCTCTGGGCTGATCAGCAATGCAGAAAATGCACTCTGTAGAACCTAAACTGCAGGGTGAAATGTGGGAAGAATTGAGCCAAGGTTCCAGCCTACGTTTTCTGTCTCAAAAACCAAAATAGTGGTGCACCCTGTGGTCCTGGGCAGCGCCTGGAGCCGGAACGGCTGAGGAGCCTCGCCAGCTGAGCTGGTGTTGAAAAGAACACTGTTTCCACACAGCCCCTGCCTGTGAAGCAGATAGGAGGCAATCCAATTGATTCTGCTCCTGTTCTGCTGTCCATTGTCACTCAGCCTGCAGGACACAGCACCACAGTGTGGGTTGCTTGGCAACAGGTGCCTAGAGGACAAGGAAGCCGAGGCATCCAGCACCGACCTCATCCTGAAGAGACTGAATTATCTCCAAGGAGCACGCCAGACCCGTGCCTGCCCCGTGTGTGTGATGTGCAAGTCCATTTCATCAGCGAAGACTGACTCAGGAAGGAAATGTTGCTTCCTGAGAATGACTCAGACCCGAGTTGCTCTTCATCCCACAGCTCCAGAAATCTTAAGCAGTCAGTCATCCAGGCCAGGGCAAAGAGGTGGCCTCAGATGCCCTCGCTCACACATGGGGAGCTGTGCGCATGTATCATAGACACACAAGCCCCATAGAAGAAATATGTCCCCAACCCCGCATCCCTCAGGGAAGCCCTATCCCCCAGCCCCAGGGTGGAGCAGGCTCCTAAGCAGCTTACCTCACGGTTCCTGCTGACTCTTGACTTCTTCCTGGGGATTCAAGGTCATCTAGATGTCACACCAAGCAGTGCCACGGCCTAGCTGCAGCTCCAGGGTGGGGCCAGGCTGAACCAGGTGATCAGATCTGGAGCCAGGTGTGACAGGTGTGACATGGCGACACCAAGTCTCGCCTGTGTTCCCCAGAGGCAGATGTGTAGTGGGCTTGGCAGCCTGTGGCTCATGAAGCCTTTGGGCCCGGCACACAGGGTAGGTATAAAGCTGGAGACAGAGAGGGGGCAGGGTGGTGGTTCTGACCATCGCTTTACCTTCCTGTAGGTTTCCTTTCCATTTCATGACCTGGGCTCCCCAGCGAGCTGTGGGATCCCGGGGCACATGGGCACTGGTAGCAATTGTAGGGACATAAAAAGTCATCCCAGCAGTGTAATGACGGGGGGCAGAGGCAGAACTCAGGGGGAAGACGCAGGGTCAAACAGGAAAAGTTCACGCAGTTGTGCTGTCTGAAAACCTCCTCCACACATCAGGTGGACCCCAGCCTCGTAGCCACTGTCCCCAAAGAGAGCAGAGGACGGGCTCTGGGTGTCAAGAAGGGCCCAGGTGGTGCTCCCAGAGAGCTCTGCCCCATGGGCCTCCTGCCTCCTGCACTGCACTGCCTCTTCTCTGCAGCCCTCAGCCCCTGAGGGCAGCAAAGAATCATAACAGAGTTCTAGCTCCGAGAGTGACCCTGTAAACATAGTCCTGGGGACCATAGTGATTCACTCTTAGAACATCAGCGTCCTTACACTCTAGCTTACCATGTGTTTCCAGTGTTAAGTGAGCCACGCATGCACTGGAGCGTTGAGTGTGTGCTGGTGTGTGTTCTGGGAGCCATGTGGAAAACAGCTGGAAGTCACAGCAGACATAAGAAACTGCATTTCAGTGTTGACTGAGTCACAGGATGGTGTCACTTCCCAGAAAGAGGAGTTGCCACTTTGACTGGAGTAGTTTGAGAGCCTTGACAATGCAGATGGCAAGTATAACAAAGCGTGGCATGGACTTCCCCTTCCGTGTGGGGACCCCCAAGGGCAGAGCCCTCCAGGCTGGAATGCAGCCCACAGAACTGGGGTGTAGAGACTGGCCAAAGACATAGTGGTAAGAAGGGTGCTTTTCTTGACACAATTTATCACAAACCTGGAAATCACATTTTCAGATATCTTGAAGGTTAGCTTTTGTTTTGTTTTGTTTTGTTTTGTTTTGTTTTGTTTTCCTTCGCTTTGTGGGGGCAGAATCTGATAAAAGGTTAACTTCAATACTTTCCAGACCCTTTGGGTGACAACATTTCTTGAGCCACTAGTTTCTGTGCTCAAGGCGGAAGCGGCGTGTGGTGTAGACAGGTGGTGAGAGGAAGGGCCCCGCAGCGTCTCACAGAGAAGGCGACTGCTGGGCTGGCCGCGGTGGTGACCATCGTCTCCTGTGAGGTGTCAGGGTCTGGGGCACAGAGCTGGCCCAGGGAAGGAGAAGCACTTTTCGTTTTGTTTCATTATTACGTTTTAGGTGCAGCCTAAACCTATGTTTTGGAAAGTAGTTTAAAATAGAACTAATTAGGGGACTGAGTTTTGGGCGTCTCTAAAAAGCAGTTGAACATTTTGAAGCCTCCATAAACTGGGAAAGTTGGGTTCAAAAGCCAAAGGCCAAAAGCTGAGACCTAAAGGGCAAGAGTGAGATGGAGAAGAGGAGAGTGGAGGCCGAGTGTGGCCCGGCCCTCTAGTGCACAGTGGCCTCCACACACTCCATCCCCAGTCTCCAGCCCCGGCCCCAGCTCAGGACCGTACCCTGTGCCCATCTGGAGGAGGCTGAGGTGCGAGGATGCCTGCTGTGTGTTTCCTGGGACTGTCATGAAGAAGGGCTGCGTTTAACAGGATGTGGTGGCACACATCGGTAATCCCAGCGCTCCAGAGGCTGAGGCAGAAGGATCACTGCAAGTTCAAGGCCAGCCTGGGCTTCATAGCAAAACCCTGTCTCAAAAAGTTCTGCAGGTCCTTGGGTGAGTGTGAACTTGTCCTTGGCCCAATTTTCACCTCTCCACAGCAGCCTCGCTCTGGGAAGGCACCCTGCAGATGTTCGTTCTAGGCACACCAAGTCCAAGAGACCTCTTGTCACAGGACCTCCCCCCCACCATTTGTTCCTTTGGCGGCTCGTGCTCGGGCTACTCAGAGGCAAGAATTGCATGCTGCTCCCTGTGGCCTGCTCAAGAAGGTCCTCTCTCCAGAAGCCAAGAGAAGGTGCTAGGGACAAATGCTGATGACTGAGGTTTTCACCTGCGCTTTCGTTGTCAGAATTTGTCTGCTCCAGAGGTCTTGCTTTGTGTCTGCTGAGGTTCTGAAGCAGCAGACAGAGGAAAGTGTTCTGTCCTGCGCCGCAGACCACTCCCAGAGTCAGAGCCCCTGCTCTCCTTTCTTGGGAATCCTTGTTCTGCTACTTTGCTCCCATTGTCCTGAAGAAAATGAACCCAGCCTCGGGCTGCTCCCAGCATTCCCATTCTCTATGAAGAGATGGAGCCCACTCTATGCCTCCCCAGGACCTTGGGCCCAGGAGCACTGCCCCAAGAACAGGAACAAGGAGTCCTGTCAACCTAATTACTGCATCGTCTGGGCAGACCATTGCCTGCAGGGTGGGGACTTGTGCTGTCCCTGCTGGGAGCCCCTGCAGTAGTGTCCCAAAGACTGCCCTCAGCTCCTGTGCCACCTCCCTGCCAGTGTGCACAGGGCACGGCCTGGGCCAGTGACAGCATCCCCTCTAGCGGGTATTGGGTGGCTGCTGTTACACAAGAGTTGATAAATAGTTTTAATATCACCTCTGCCCAAATGCAGCTCTTTGTCCCCAGTTCCTCTCCTAATGCTGTTACAGACCAGCCAGGACAGACTGGGCCTGGGGACAGTGACGGCAGAGGCCTGTGTGGGATCTTGTGCCAATTTCTCTTAAATATTTCATGTGTGGCTGAGTCCCCAAGCAGCTGGGGAGAGAGTCTAACAGAACAGAAGCCAAGCGAGTAACGGGTCGACAGAGTGGCAGGTTATGAGCTTTGTGTCCTCTGCTGGGGCTATGGAAGCGTCACCCCTCTGCAGTCTGCTGTGGATATTAGCTCCGGCTCTAGGCAGCCTCTCTCAGGCCTCAAGTTCCCACACGCTTCCTCTTGAGAAAGCTTGTCCCCAGCAGGGGACCCTGGACAAGCTATGACAGGTGTCATGTGCTCTGAGTTCGGGGTTTAGATCCTCCCTGTGATGCTGAGCCATGATCTTCCCACCTCTGGAGGGGACTCTGGTCTCGGCCACTCCTGTGTCGTAGCATTCTTTCGTTCAGTGATCATGTATTTAGCAACCAGCTGTGTCTTAGCTCCTGCTAAGGTAAATCAATCAGCGGACAGAAGACAGAACCCACTCTCCTAGAGGGGCCCCTGTGCCCAAGAGTCAGCCATGAGCCAGAGGCGGCACTGCCCGCTGGCCAAGGCATGAGGCCTGCAGGGTCAGGACAGGAGCTTGGACAGGAGGCACGTGTCAGCCAGGTAGCCTTGAAGACGGCCTTGGGGACAAGCTGGAGAGAGTGGTATGGGCCATGTGGACACCTTGGCGATGTAAAAGCCCAGCAGAGAATGAAGAGGAGGAGCAGGGGGACCCACTGCCAGGTACAAGAGGGCACCAACAGCAGAGATGCCAGGGCTGATCAGACCAAGCGCCAGGAAAGATGCGCGGGTTGCATAGCTGCTCAGTGCATGAAGCTCAGCCAGCACTGTCTCCAGGTCGGGTGTGGTGGCCGGCCGTGATGGCCTCTGCAGAGGGTGCAGCCTGTGGTGAGTGAAGTAGGAGGAACATAGCTCAGAGTCCTGGCAGCATGGGGCAAGTGTCACTCAGAATCTCAGGACAGCCACAGCTTAATGCAGAGAGCACGGCCCAGCAACTTCACTCATACAAAACCACCCACAGTGAGTGAAGTGCGCGGCCCCAGAAATGCCTTCCTGTAACACTCTTGGCAACTCCATCCACAACCAGACACAGGTGGAAAAAGCACCTTGATCCTCTGAGGGAAGAAGGACCAAGCAAGGAGCACTCACCTGGGGAGCATCCTCACGGTGAGTGGAAAGGGACAGAGGCCACAGCAGGGAGGACTCTCGGGTGCTCCCGAGGCTGACATCGGTAGCCTGGCCTGGTGGTGACTGGAAGATGGAGACCAAAAGCCTAGATGGTCTCTGCTCCTGGCAGACATTCTTGAAAAGGAGCAGTGTCCACCTGTCCACCCCTGTGGCCCCCACTTCCTGAGGTCACCATGAAGGTGTAAACTACACCTGGACACACCTGGCTAAGCAGTTGTGCCCCACAGCCCTCATCTCCTGACAGAAACAGGAACCTTGTGGCCACCTGGTGCCAGTCAGGAGGACCAAGAACAAGCAGTTCTGTCCACAGGCACAGAGACTCAGGGAGTGGAGTGACCGCGCCCCCATTCCTGCCCATGTTATGTGACCAAGTGCACATCCTAAGTCCTCCTGGACTCTTGTCCTCATTTCATAAGTGGGTCACACTGTGGTTCATAGGTAAAGTGGACTTGTTCTCAAGTCCACTTCAACAAGCAACCACACCCCAGAAATGACACTCGGCATCACCCTTCCTTGGGGAAGGGGTGTCCCATTTGCAGGAGCCTCTGTGTCTGACAGGGGTGGGTAGCAGGTGGCCTGATCCTAACACACAGGTGGCCCTGGTTCCCCAGGGAGGGGTCCTGGACAAACAGGTGGCCCTGGTCTGCCCAGGGTGAGGTCCTAGGCACACAGGTGGGGTCCTAGGCACCACATATGTGCTTTCTCAGCTCAGTGGCTGTGACTGGGGCAGAGACGGCTTCCTTCTAGGGTGACTGTGAGTTTCAGGAGAAGACATGCCTGAGTTGCTCACTTTGTCATGCCAGGCAGGACAGATGCTCCCTGATGACTGTGTCATGGCCTGACCACAGTAATGGCCTTGTTTTCCACGCAGTTTTCCTTCCTAGTGACACTTGGTCACTCTCTCAGAGCAGTCTTGGTGTTGCCTTAAAGCCATCATTAGGTGTGAATTTGGAATACAAAGTCTCTGTGCCACTCCCACCCCGCCCATGCCTGCCTTCGTGTATCTCAGAAGTTATGGCTTGTATCTAGATGTCTCCCCAAAACCTCATGTGTTCATAGGTGGGGCTTTTAGGAGTGACTGGATCATGGGTATGTCATATTGGATCATGGATGTGTGATACTGGATTAGTCCCCTAATTGGATTAGCATAGTCCTGGACGTTGATGATGGACTTCCTGAAAAAAGAAGACCTACCCTGGGTGTGAGTGGCACCAACAAATAGGCTTATAGTCAGGGTGGAATAAAAAGGGAAAGAAGGAAGGCTGCCTCCTGTCTATCCTACCATGGACTGTTTCTCTCTGTGAGGCTCCTCTGCCATGCCACCCTGCCTTGGAACCAGCCAACTATGGACTGAAACCTCTACAAAATGTGAGCTGAATAAACCTTTTATCCTTTAACTTGTGGGTATTGGGTATTTTGTCCCAGCAGCAAGGAAGTAACTAAGACACTAGGTTTTCAGTCACTGGTGGCTTCCTCATGGATAGATAGATGACTCTGGCCAGGCAGTGTCTCAGCTGTGATTCTAGTGGCATTGGGGTGAAGTCATACAGAGCATCCTGACGTCCTTTTATTCTCTGCAAGTCCCTGCGTACACAAAGAAAGCACATCATGGTGACTGTAGTGAGACGACAAGGCGTTCTGTCCCTGCACATTGTTCCTAAGTCAGTCGTGAGGCTCATGAAGGGCCAGCATGATCACCCACCCAGCTAGCCCAATATGTCACCCCGTGTTGCTGACAGTGACCCCGTCACCCTGCACCACATAGCCTCCGACGTCCCTGTGGCCATTGATAGTATGGCTGATCACCACACACTCCATGCCACCTCTAGAGTATGGTTAGGGGATACCTGTTACACTTTGAACCCAGAGGAAATGCTAGCTGTCACATTTCCTTCGTGTGGTTTCTCTCTAGGACATCTCAGAAGCACCTCTTCTTCATTTGAAAGAGAACTGTTCTTGGTTGTCGCTCCTCCTGAGTTCGATCTGGCAGTAGGCAGAGTGGCCACCATTCCTATAGAGCAGGAACTGGGGGTCCAGGCCCAGAGCTCCCTCAGAAGTGACTGTCCTGTCAGGACACAGAGGGCTATGCGGGTGACATCTGGGACAACACTGACACCCAAGAATATGGGACAGGAGGCTCCATGAGGTGCAGGCCTCTGACTGTTTGCTTCCTGTTGGGATTGAACATCTTCTGAAGAGTGCTTCAAGTGCTTTCTAAAATCCTTTCAACACCATACGTGTTGTACGCCTGTATGGCATACAGTGAGTGCCACCCTGGTGACGTTCCTGCAATTCCTCACAGCCAGGTCACAAGCAGCCCGGCTCTCAGGAACTCCCAGCGCGCCCTGCCCTTTGCTGCTGAGGTGCCCGCAGACTCAGCCTGTCTCTCAGCTTCTGCGCAGCTCAGCTGGACATGGCAGGTGCTTTTGAGCTGAGCCGAGCTGATGTCCACCAAGACCAGCCTCAGGATCTTCATAATGTGCGGCCCCTGGCTCCTCCCTGCTGCACTTGCTCCTGCTTCCTGCGGCTCTCTCCTTTTGACACTCCTGCGGAGTTCCCAGTCACCCTTGGGAACTTCCCTGGAGCAGGCCCTGCCTGTTATGACTGAACCAAACTCCTGTGGCTCACAAAGTGTCTGGCAAAGTCAGGCTGGGCTCTGATTCTACCTGCTGTGGATGACTCCGGGAATCTGAATTACATAAGGATGGCCTGAGCTTAGGTGACTCGTGTAGAACAGCACATGGCTACCCTCAGAAGTGACCCTGCTGATCCGTCCACTAGGCACATCATTAGGAGGCTCTGTGGCAGGATGGCATGTGGCATGAGGATGTGCAACAGGGTGGCACGGGCTATAGGCGGGATGGTGCCCATTTGTTCACCTAAGAGAGATGACTAAGATCCGAACCCCATGTCATGTTCCTGTCCTGGTTGATGCTCTTTTCTGTGGTTCAGAATGAGGGAGGATAGTGTAATGTGACCTCAGTGTCACCTCATCATGGCCCAGCCTGGAAGAACCTGCTGTCGTGGGTCTCGCTGTGTGTAACCCAGCTTCTCTTGTGGCAAGCGACCCCTGCTCCCTGGTGCCTGCACCTGCCGTGCTTGGAGACGGCCAGTGGCGCAGCTACCCATCTGCTCGCAGGACGGGAGCCCAGGCAGCATGCATATCCTCCTCCCTGACATTTTTAAACATATGGACCGCCATGGTTCACAGACTCAGAGCCCACAGAAATTAGATGAGTTTGGCCCAGAATAATTGGAAAGGGGAAAGAAGAATGATGCCAAATGAAATTATAATTGAACGAGTCGAGCTGCCCCATCCAGGCACAGTGCAGGAAGGGCCATGTATGCTCTCTTTGTGCCCACAGACGGGGCGGGTGGCAGCCAGCTGCCCAGAGAGGCCTTGATCCTTCTCCGGCACTGGTTTGACGTTTTTCATTTTTTCTCTGGAGGGCGCTAGGGACACCTCCAGAAATCACCCCACTCTTTCTCCCCTAGTCATCTTTTACTGTTATCGCCATCAACTAAAAATGCAGGAGTCATTTGCATCTGACATGACTGATGTTACTGGACACCATGGCTACCTAGCAGGTGCTGGAGGGCTCCAAGCCAGCTGGGCATCAGAGTCACCGTGCAGGTCTGACCAGACCAAACCAAAGCAGCAGGTGTGGCCTCAGGGATTCTGTATACAGATTTCCAGCAGTTGTGTTGTTAGCCTCTGATGCTGGGCATCTAACACTGTCTCTGCCGTCTCTGCTTCTTGGGCTGGGATGCCATGTGCTGGCCACACGCCACCTGCCACCTCCTCCAGGACTTCGGCCCAGGAGGGCACGAAGGGCATCAGAGACCCTCCCGCTGCTCCAAGGAGAGTGTGTGTGGGCACATCTTGGGTCCCCGGAGGCACTGCCGTCCCCAAGGAGCTGGCACCAGCTAGGAGCCCTGCCTCTCTACCCATGAGTCCCCAGCACTCCTGCTCCTCCTGAGGGCCTCCCTATGTTGGTCTTGTGGCTTCCCACGTGGAACCTGCATCCTCTGTCTGGAGACATGGCTGGCCTTCTCAGTGGAGGGCTGCTAGTGCAGCTTCCTCCCTAGTGACCTAGTCAATAGGTGACACAATGAAGAGGACAGCATGGGACAGACGTGAGGTGAGTAGCCCTTAGTCACGTGTGGGTCACAGAAAGTCATTTCTGGAAGGGTCTTATCCATCCATGGCCCATGAGAGACACAGGAGCGGTTAGGTCAAGCCACATCTCCAAGACCCACAATGCCACACCCGGCACCGAGGACAGGCAGGCAGGGGAGCCACATGGCAGGCACAGGAGGGCCACGGCCTGGCACAGCAAGCAGGAGGCTCTGTGCAGAGAGCCCCAGGTCTCAGAGCTCAGTGAGTCTGAGAACATAGATCTGTTTCCAAAAGCAGAAGAGACTTTCTAATGGGCCTGCTCAGCTACCAGGCAAGATTTATTGTGAAAGCGTCGCAGCCTCAGAGTGCAGCTGAGTGACCGCTGGTGTCTGTTCAGGGCAGTCAGGCCATGTTTGGGGACAAATGAGACCTCTGTGTATTTTTGTATGAGGAAACTTCATCCAGAGAGGCTGACGACAGCAGCATAGTCACCACTGTCAGAAGCAGGTGTCTGAGGTGGATCCATCCTTAGGGGTGAGGATGGCAGCATTTATTTCATGGAGGACCTAATTTATCCAGCACAAGAAAAAGTCGCACCTTTCCTGTGATTTGCCTGTTGAATCTTGGGAGTGCTCAGAGTGCAGTTCTCGTTCCTGTCTCACACTGGTGTGTCGCTGCCTGTTTGCTGTTATTCCCAGGACTCCACCGAACCTCATGCAGGAAGCAGCTGACTCAGGTCCCCTCTCTCTGGACCTCATCACAGGCCCCTGTGATCCATGCTGGCTGTTAACTTTTCAGTGCCTGCACTCCACCATGCTGTGCAATAAAGTGATACGAGTAGCAAACAGGATTTTGGCGTGGAAACCTTTGTTGGAATGAAAAATGTAAGTGCTGTAATTATTTACCCTGGCAGGATTTATTGCGAAAGCGTCTCAGTTGCATATCTAAATTGGACTATGCGGGTGTGAGTTTTTAATTTCCATAAGAGCACCAGCTCCTACTGGAAGTGGTTGAGCTGTGTTAATTCTCACAAGAGCCCTACAAGACAGGCACAGTTACTACTGCCACTTAGAGAAAACAGCAGACACCCAGGGAGGACATTGGTCCCCTCAACCCCTAAAAGTTGTGTGGTTGGTCCTGGGGGTCTGTACAGGCACAGTGCCTTTAGCCACAATCACACTGACCATCTCCCTCCTCTTGCCGAGGTCTGTTGTGTGGAGCAGGAGACAATTTGGGCCAGCAGAGGCATCCCCGTCCTCAAAGCGGGCTCTGATTTCATGTCTGTTCGGAGCCCAAGCGTGACTTAGGTGACTTTGCTTCTGCATTCCCTGAGGTCGAGGAGAACGGATGATGGAAGAGTTGGGGCTGCTCAGTCCTTCGCTTGTGACACTCAGGGGTCACACTCCTGCTCGGCAACACCATGCAGAGTCTACCAGGACCCACACACGTCTTCTCTTAAACAGCTCAGGCCAAGAAAGAGAGGTGACACTTAGCAGATGCACAGAACAGCTGGTGCTTTAGAGCATTTATGAATAACTTGCTAAGTGAAGAGTTCGTGTGGACAGAGTGAAGGAACGGCAAGAACAAGAGGAGGCTGAAGAGTGCATCCTGCCGTCACCTGGAGCAGCTTCACGCTCCCCCACACAGTCCCTGTGCCGTGATGCTGACCCCACAGGATGGCTGGCCACAGGTCAAAGCCACTGTCTCAGGTGGAGTGGTACAGACTCACAGTGCCCTTTCCAGTGGCAAAGACATTTCTGGAAACATCTCAGGAAGAAGCGTCAGTGTTACGTGATAGTGTATAGGATGCCATTTTCTAGGGCGCTGAGAAATGAATCAGAAATCCAGGAGATGAATCAGAAATGCTGGACATGTTGGGGCCAGGGCACTACATGCACGCTAGGTCACCAGGTGTCACAACTCTGGGGTGGCCGCCACCTTCCTGCCACACAACTGCTAAGAGCAGAGGTCCCCAAACTTGCAGCCCCCAGCAGTCCTCTTCAGGGATTGACGCTTCACAGGAGAAAGCTGGTACCATCCCCAGGGCAGGGAGTGAAGAAGACTGTACACGCAGACCCCAGAGATGTCCCAGAGGCCATGTGGCATTTGTCACCCTCATGCTGTGACAGTTTGGGAGGAAATTACATGACGATGTCAAATGTTACATACTTGAAAGGACTAGGTGGGTCTGTAAATATTTTTAAATTCAGAAGAGTTGCTGCATTGAGTCACTATTCTCCTTTTCTCCTTTTCTTTCTTCATTTATTTTTTTGAGACAAAGTCTCACTATGTAGCCCAGACTGGGCTTAAACTTGTGATCCTTCTGCCTCAGCCTTCTGAATGCTGAGATGACAGGCTTAAGACCATCATGCCTGACTATTCTCTTTTTAAGAGGAACCTGAGTGCTATTTGAGTTCCTTGGTGGCTAGGCCATACAACATGGCCAATCCTCAAGGGTCGCCCACAGATCTGTCCTTCTCTCCTCAGCTTGGAGAAACCTTTATATGCTGAAGTACAGGTTCATGGTTGTTGAAAGCCATGACATTTCTTTCCTCTCGTTAAAAATCGTTATAGGTAGAATTTATGGTAGAAGGTCTGTTCTGCTAAGAAATTTATACACATCCTTTTTGAACTATTCTCACAACTGCCCCAGAATTATCTTTGGGTAACAGAGAAGCCAGACAGGTCCCTGCTGGGGGCTCTGTGAGGTCCTGGACACTGGACACTGGTTGTTAAATTGGTTCACTTTAAAACCAGTAGCATGGGATAGTGAGCAGAATGGAGGTCCTTCCAGGTGCCCCCCCTAGAACGTGCCCCAGGGCTCGAACTCAGCAGCTTCAAGACAACAAGAGCCAGCTTGACCAGCAGCAAGGGGCACAGGGCTCATTATCCTTGGGCCCTCTGTGTCAGCCCCTGGCCCTGGGCGTTAATTGCATGAGTTCCAGAAACCTACATTTCTGATTTTAAAAAAACTTGAAGAAGTGTATTCTAAGACAGCAAGTACATGTTCTGCATCCTTGTGACCAAGTGATGTCTGAAACCAAGGCTGGGCACCTAGGAGGCATCCGTGGTGTTATTCACCCTGCCCAGGACACAGAGGTACCCACAGGGCCTAGAGGCAGTGGGTGGGACAAATTGAGACCAAGTTACAGGGTGGCCTGTGGCACTGACACAAGATGTTTATGTTTTTAGTATACAAACTCTTGTGGAGAGCTGCAGGGATCTACACTGAGCCAGGCTAAGTGCCCATAATGTCTGGGAGGATGGGATCGGCCATCCCCACTCCTTCACACTGAATCACTGGCCAAGTCCAAATCCTTCCTGGAATGGAAAACAAATTGGTCCCCAGCATCCCAAGCCCCTCTCCAGCCTGCCGCCCACCTACTGTCCCCTCGTGAAACTATTCTGCCACTGCGACCACCATGTCCATCCAGAGACACAATCTTGAATTCTTGAGAATGGGTGCACAGAAGTGACAATGGGACAAGGACACAGCCCTTCAGGGTCTCTTCACAAAGAGGTGGAGGATTGCAGACATTTCCAGAGAGGCTGACAGGGAGCTTCAGAAATGAGCCTGGAAACGGATGATTTCCATGTGCTGCCCTGTCATTTCTCTGTGAAATCACATTAGCCTTCCCTTCCTTTCGTCCTGCCAGGTAATTACAGTGACCCTTTTAGTACCATCAGATGAGGGGATTAGCCAGACCTGCTGCCCACTGTAAATGCGGGTCATCAGTTGCAGATTTCTTGTATCATTTTTCCACCTTACAGGCCAGGCAGGATTTATCTATTATTCAAATGTGGAAAACGTGTTTAAGAGCTGTCATGCATGAAGAACGCATTTAGAGACAAGAAATTGAAACAGGGAGAAAGTGCGTGCCCAGGCCTTGTGTCTGGGGCACCTGCCTTGTGGTGAGGAGGAGGCTGGCCCATGGTCACGGCAGGTGCACATGGTGGGCGCTTCACGGGTAGAGGCGGGGAGGCCTCAAAGGCTCCAGGCCACAGCCAGCTGATCAGCGAACGCTGCGTCTCCAAGGCCTCCACCCCTCGGCATCCTCCAGCTTTTGCTTTCCTCCTGTTCCCTAGTGGACTAGGCCTCCTTCCTGTCCTGCGGTGCTTCTGCCCTCTGGGACAGGGACACAGTATGTGACCAGCTTCTCTGAGTGCAGCGGTCAGGCGTCTGGAGGGAAGGAGAGAGAGAGCAGCACGGGGCCTGCCCAGGTTCTGCCTGTCTTCCCACTGCTGGCATTGTTCCATGCCGTGGGAACCACCACCAAGCCCCAGGCCACCTGCCTCAGCCCTACAGCAGACGCTGCTTCCCCGCGCAGACAGGTCAAGTGCAGAGACGGGGCTGGGCCAGCCACATGCTCAGGTGAGAGAGAGGAGAAGGGAGTCCGCGCCAAGGGAGTGAGGCCCCAGGCTCCTGGCTGTGCCATCGCAGCACTACGGCTGCATCCCTGGGTCCCTGCTGTGCTGCCTGTGGAGCCCATTGGTTCCAAGACTTCAGAATGAGGTCGGCCTGGGGAGTGGAGGGAACACGCCATCCTCCTGCTCTGCCAGCTCTGAGCAGCATCCGAGGTCTCTATGCCAAGCAGGGTGGAATTGCATGGCTTTCATGACAGAGAACAGAAATCGCAAAGGGCCTGGGGCTCTCCAGGGAAGCTAGGGAGCACAGGGCCCCTGAGTGAGTCCCAGCGTGGCGCCTGCCAGCTGGGCTCTGTGATGCCTGCTTCTGCTCCTATGTCACCCGAAACCCACGGGGACCAGGAAGGGAGGCTGAAACAGACCTGGCCGGTCCAGCTGCCACCAGGCAGTGCCGTCATGTTTTTGCTTGAGTTTCAGGTCAAGACCTGCAGCACTTGTTAAGCCAAAATCGACCTCCAATCCAAGGACTTTAAAAATGAATCGCAATCTTGGTGCTGTGTGGAGCCTTGTACTTATTTGGTTTTCTGCAAGTAAACTTAATGTGTGGTGTGTTTAAAAAGGAAGAGTGATGCCTTAGGCGTGACTTGTCAAGGAGTAACAGTGGTTTCCCCTGTCACTTTTCAACAAATGTGACTGGCTTTTATTAATATCCAAAGTGAAATAGATGAATAATGGCGAGGCCTGGGGATATAGATCAAAATTCAGTTTCACAGCTAAGTAACACTGGAAGTGGGCATTTACAGAGACTCAGGGTGTGGAGCAGCCACCACAAATCACTGCTCCGATACTGCTTTCCTTTAGAAAATGAGGGCAAACAACAATGTTTTTAGCTAGGAAATATTTTAACAGAGAGATTTATAAAATGAATTCCACCTGTAACCATCAGCTAAACACAAGCCTCACATAGCACTGCCCAAGTCGAGAGCGTGAGTTTAAACTGCACTCTGCCTGAGGCAGTGTCTAGGTATACTCAGGCTGCCAGGCCCCTGTCCATCGTACAGTGTCCCCTCCTCCTGCCGCCGCCGCCTGCTCGCACTGCCCCGTGGGCCTGGCCCTGCTGTGGGGCCAACTCGCAGTGGCAGCACCCCCGTCTGTGAACCTGGAGCTGGGGACGCCGACCATACCAGCCTTCCACAGGGGCTCAGGTTATCAGATGAGCCCTTCCAGTTCATTTCTAGGACGTGCTAGAGTCTACAGAAGATATGCAGGAGCCTTGTCAGGTGCAGGATATTTCTAAAAAGGAACTTCAGTCGCTGCCGAGACCATCTGGGATGAGGTCGGTGATTCTGTCCCTCCATGGGCTCTGGCTGCACAGTGTTCTTGGGGCTCCCCAGGCCTTCCCACTCCCAGCCCCCAGCATGCACAGTGACCTCCCCTCCCGCACAGGAGGGACCTGAGTCTGCACCGCAGGAAGAGGGGCGGGGCCCCTTTCATCAGTCCCGGTGAATGTCGCAGTGCAGGGCCCAAGTGGTTCTTGGACACTAGGGAGAGCAGCTCACAGAGTGAGGACAGAGGGGCAGGTGTCCAAGCACCCGAGCCAGGAAAGGCAAGGCAGGTCATGCCAGCACCCGGCCTGCCTCCCCTCGGCTCCAAGACCCTTCTCATCCTCGTCCCTCCCAGAGTGCCCCAACTACGCCTTGGCATTTCCAGCAAATAGGGGAGCAGTTACCACCACAGTGCAGCAGCGCCGGGGAGGGTTCCGGTCCAGGTTCTAACCTCGTGTCCACAGAGAAGCACCGGGGCTTCACGATGACCCCCAATCTCTGAAGCTCCCGCTCCTTCTCTGCACACAGCGCTTGTGTTAGTACCCAGGTAAAGCGAGCCCACTCCCTGCTGTGGGGTAAGGTCACTGCAGCTAGGGACAGGAAACTGACAGTGACAGGCCGCACAGTAGGACAGACAGGACAAGGGGGCACATTGCTGGTGTGGGTGTGGGGTGGGAGGGCGAGCGAGGCTGTCACGGCTTCCTCCTGCCATCCTTCCCCACAGAGGAAATCGGCATCAGCCCCAGTGAGCACTGTCCCCCACCAGAACGGAGCTCAGACATCACCCTGGAGGTACCCGTGAGCCGTCGTCTACAGCAGAGCCCACCTTCCTTGCACATGTATTAGGCCAAGCTGCTCGTGTGTCTCACTGACACACACCTGTACACGGGAAAACAGGACCGTCCGCCATGCCAGGGCAGAACTCCATCGCAGCTCTTAATGTCCCCATGTGGGTGGCTCTTGGAGACCGCCTGACAGCCAACGAGCAGCCCTTTCTTACGAGTTTCCTGCTCAGTCCTAATTCCATCGTTCTCTGTGTGGAGGAGAAGTCAATAAACAAATGCTGGTCTTTGCTGGGGAAGAAACGATACTTCACCTCTTCTCATTTTGAGTCTGCGACACCTAATCCCAGCCCGGAAGGAAATTCAGACTTGACTTACTGAGGATTATTAGAGGCCAAGTGTTGTAATTTACCTTGGACTTGCAAAGGTACACAAGCCAGGTGGAAAAAACTTGGAAGGCACAGAACATGGACCAGGGAGAATAAAATGCATCCGCAGTTCCTCCAGTTAGAGACCATCACTGTAACATCCTGGTATGTGGCCGCCATCTTCCTTTCTAAGCAAAACCTGGATCATAAAGCACAGAGCATGCTGGTAACTTTTCCCACCTAGCACTGTGCCAGGAATGTCTGAAGCACTTCACAGCCCTCTCACAGGCCAGGGAGCCAAGGTCTCGGGGTGGACGGAGCACCTACATGCTAGACGCACCCAGGGCAGCAAGGTACGAGTTGGCAAATAGCAGCGCAGGCCCCAAGGAGCATTTGCACTTCAGAAAACTGTTGCTGTTGGAAGGGGTGTGGTTAGCTAAGAAACTACCCACGACTCTGAGGGGCAGTGTTACTGGGCATCCTAGGGCCTCCTAAGGAAAAACCTTAGGGCTGCTCCACAGAGACAGGGGTGCCTCAGCCTCACTGCCGCTCACTCAGCCTGAGACTTCTGCATGGCAGAGCAGCAAGTAACAGTAACCTTGTTTGCCATGACAAGCTTTTCTGGGTTTTGTAAAGTGCCTTCTGCTTTGTCTGTAAGTGGTATTTTCTGTGCAAACATGATGAACACATCTTAAAGCATCTTTGGTCTAAAACCTTACTAAATACTGATCATAATGCAAGGATTTTATACTGCATGTGCTGGAATTTATATTTAAAATGTACGACATATACAATACAACTAATGTTGCTTTTCAAGCAAATGGTGTTCAAGTTTAACAGCAAACGGATACAGTTTCATCTTGAAGATTTCAGATACTTGAATAAGAAATAGTTTGCCTTTTATTTCAGCGCTCTTTTTATTTCAGTCTAGAAATAAAAAATTAAGTGCCTGCCATCCCCAGTCACAGCTGTGTTCCAGGGAGGAGGATTCTGCGGCTTGACTGAATGCATAGTGGAGCTAGCTTGACCAGGCTCTGAAAGATGAGCAGGAGACATGGAGGTGATTCCCAGTGCGCGGGGTAGACTGACAAACTGAAGAGCTGCATCTGCCTCAGCCTTCTGCCAGCACCCTCAGCAGGTGGGGCTGCCTCATTAGAGACCTTGGGTTTCTGTCTTAGCCATCTAAGGGGCCTGAACTATTGTGAAATGCTGCAGACTTTTGGGGCAGCTCCTGCTTTGATCCGTCCTTTTCCAGAATAGGAGCATGAACACTTCTGTTTTCAGGGAGAGCGCCAGTGATAACTAAGGCTGGCCCGGCTGGCGCACAGCTGTGCAGGATGGAAGGAGGCTGGCACCAAGGCTCATCAGTGTCATTGTCCTCACTGAGCAGAAATGAATCCTTAATCTAAGCAGCCTCCAAATCCTGTCATTAGAGAAGCGGACAAATGTGCACTTGAGTTGGCTTTCTTTAAACTTTCAGGGTGAAAGCATCTAGTATCTGGGGTAATGGATGGCAGGGCTCGGCAAAGGACTCCACAGACTGAGCTCCGGAACATCCTGTGCTTGTCCACGCCCTGTGCAATAAGCTGATGCCCTGGAAGAGTGTAGTGGCCCTGTCCCCGTCTGTTGCTGCCCCAGGAGCAGTGCGGGACAGTCTGTCCCTGCACCAGTGACCCCAGGAGGCCTTGCCTAGCACAGCCTGGGGTGGCAGGTGAGCTGCCAGGACCTTTGGAATCTCCTGCTCCCTACCACCCTGGCCTTGGGGTCACTGGCGGCTGAGAGTCAGCACATGGGACAAACAAACCATGTGACATAACCAAGGGCAATAGAGGCAGGCAGGGTATGGGAAGGTCACAGCAGACAGGAGGCTGAAGGTGCACTGACCCACCCACCTCTCCCAACCCTACCTGGTAAACAGAGGAAGGTCGAGCTCTCCAGGACCTGCCGGAATCGCAGATGAGCTATGCACCACTGAGGTCCATCGGTAGAGACAATGCCACAGATCTGAGCGGGAGAGGTTGTGGGCCCTGGGGCTGGTGCAGCAGGGGAGCACAAGGCCGCACGGGGGACGCGATGCCCCTCGTCCCGCAGGCTTGAGAGATGCTCTGTGGGCCCGGAACAAAGCTGGCGTGGGACAGGACAGATAGTTCTGGGACCGTCTCCAGGGAGACCCAGAGATACCAGAAGCCCCCCTCCATGGGCATCCAGGGCCTTGGGCAACGTGAGTCAGACTGACGCTGCGATCCAGCAGCAAGGCTTCAGATTCTAGTCCCAAAGTGAGGAAAGCAGGAGGTGCCCTGCAGCATAAGAGAAGGAACCATGCTCCAGAGGCCACAGGGATCTGGAGGACGGCTCTACCGACTTTGTGGGCAGTACTGGGAGGCTCCATGCAGCCCTCAGGAGCAGCAAGAGGATCCCCAATCCTGCTGTCTCTTATCCTAGTCCTGCCAGAGCACTGCCTGCGTCTGTGCCATACTCAAGGTTCTGTGTCCCGTGTGTTCTAGGAAAAGCACTGTGCTGGAGAAACAGGGCAGATCACGGTGCTGCTGGCACTGTAGGTCAATCACCTAACTGCCAGGGACATCAGCAGGGCAGGCCAAGGACGAAGAAACCTGCCCTGCTGATGCACAAGGAAGCATGGATACACACGTGGACACGTGGAAAACTCCATGTGTGCAGCAGAGACACTGGGAGTCACACGAAGGGTGAACAGTCCTGCAGGCGGTGGTGTGTGAGATGTGGCAGTGTAACTGGTGCCTCACACCAAGAAACCCATGTTCTCCGGTGAGCAAGTTTGCTTTCCAAGTGTACACGTCTCCTTCTACCTACTGTTTGGAAGGCCCAACTGCATGTCCTTACTTCCAAGTCAGCTGTAGACAAACTCACCGCCCACACAGTGATAAAAACTCACTGACAGCAGTGGCCTTCTGCCTTCTTTGGAACTGCTGGCAGCTTTCATGAGTGTGTTTTTAAGAAATGAAGGGTCTGTCAGGGCAGACTGCTGACCACAGATGCCACCACTCCATGGAGAAAAAGGAGCCCTGACCTGGGGTCAGGGACCAAGCTGGGGTCAGAGGCTGATTGGGGTCAGAGGTTGCACAGGATCAGGGTCTGAGCTCTGAGAGCTGCTCTGCTCTGGGACTGCAGGAAGTCACTTGGCATCTCAGTGTCTGCACTGCCTGGCACACCCTGGAGAATGGAACTGCACACCTATCGAGAGCACAGTGTCTACCTGCACCATCCTCCCGAGATGCACCTTCAGACGGAACCTGTCCTCCATAGAGGGCATGGTGTCCACCTGCACCACTCTTCCCGGATGTACCTGCGAACAGGACCTGTCCTCCATATAGGGAGCAAAGCTTCCATCACCTTTCACGAATGTGTCTTTCTTTTTCGAATTCCTCTTCTTGGAGTTGTGTGGCCCATGTGCTGCTCACCTGTTGGAATTCTTTGTCTGTCCCCTCTTTGTGGCAGATTGTGACTCAGGCCACTGCTGTCTGGGAACATCTTGTAGCAGAATCCAGCGCAGACTAGATCTGCACTCTTTGTGAGAGGTGGCATCCTCAGCCCCCTGTAGACTCTGAGCACAGGCTCCCTGTCTGGAACCTGCAGGCTGCCTGCGACGGTGTGTCTGAAAAGTGCCAAGTACACCACCCTCTGTGTACCAGCCTGAGCCCTGGGTGTAGAAGCACCCTGCTTCCCCTCTGGGTGGTGTGTGTCTGGGTCCCATTGGGGGAGTTGGTTTTCACAGCCTGGGACTCTTAGCCAGGACAGGTGAGGGCACCTGGTGTGTCCTGTGCAGCCGGCATGGCGCCTGACTTTAGCAGCCCTCACTAACACATCTGATCTGTCCCGGTGACCTGCTGCAATCCAAGGTGCAGGCACCACTGCTGTGAGCTAGCTGATGATGGCCGGCACATTGGAAACGCAGCCTGCATCGTATGCTTAGTTGATAGCAGGCTCTTTCATCTTCTTGGGGCTGGATCCCCCTCGTCATGAGTTGTTCTGATGTGAGAAGCACTTTGCAGACTTAAAATTAAATGTTGACTTTAGAAGAGGCACCATGACACTGAACTGCAAAACAGCCTCCTCCTCTCCACCCAGAAGTGGATGGCAGGGGCCCTGGGGTCACGCTGGCAGGGCCCAGCCATCGTTAAGTTCCAGTGTATAAGAAAAATAAGCCATAAAGTGAATTCAGCCAGAAAGTATTTTAAGTGAGCAATCCGAAGTAGGAAAAATTCCATCAAGAGTCAGGGCAGTAAAAGACTGTTTCTCTGGTGACGCCTAAAACTCATTAGATGCATTCAGATGTGTGAATGGATGATTTCCAAAATTTTTCAGTCTAAGGCACTTTGCTATTTTTGCTAAGAAAATGTGGAAATCAGCGCAGGCTTCGGATGTAGGTGCTAGTAATTTTACAGCCCCGATTAATCTCACGCACCACTTTGGTGCTACCAGCCTGGGCTGGATCTGAGTTTAGAGAGGTGAGGGAGCTGGCGCAGTCCCAAGCATCCGAGTGCCTGAGCGCAGCTTGCGGAGCTGCCTCATCCTCCCAGCCAGTCGGCCCCTTTGGCCCAGCAGCCATTTGTCTTCTCATTCTGGAGGAGCAAAATCATCCCTCTTCACCTAGGTAGGGTACAGATGCCTCTTGGTACCAGTGCCAGCAGAAGGGGGGTCTGCAGAGGCTTCAGGAGCCCGTGGCCTCTAACCCTGTGCAGGGCAGCTCTAGGTCCCTGGCGTCAAGGCAATGGTGGCTGAGTCTGAGGGCTTCCTGTGTCCCCCGAGCCTCGTGACGCTCCGCAGCCACAAGGCAGGGGAAACCAGTGCAGGAGGCCGGGGCACTGGCTCAGCAGAGGCCAAGATCTTGGGCAATGGGCAGGTAGAGGGTGGCCACGGGGTCTGAAAATGCAGAGCCCATCTGGAGGCAGCACCAGACCAGGACAGGTCCCAGGCAATTGCCCAGCCAGGCTGTTTCCCCTGTTGAAGTTCACCGAGGGTAAGGGCATCCTGGACCTCAATGCCCTCAGCCTGATGGACGAAAAGGGTGAGATGAGAGGCACAGGAGGCCTGCCCATCATCCCTGAGAAGTGTCCACGACATGACCAGGCGCACTCCTCCCTCCACACTGCAGGGCCATCAAGCCAGCCCCGAGCTGTGTGCAGTATGCAGCTCTATCACCTTCCCTATGGGCCCATGTGCTCTGGTCTTGCTGGCAGCAAAGCACCTGCTCTTGTCTTTGCAGCATGGGATATTAGGGCACAGCTCGGGTGCACTCTGTAAAAGCTGGCACTCTTGTCTGTCTGTGTCTGCGTGTGTGCATCTGTGTGTGTCTATGTGCGTGTGCGTCTATGTGTTTGTGTGCATCTGTGTGTGTGTTTAAACTCAGGGAAGTATGTGAGATCTGATGGGGGCTGTGTTGTTTTGGTCTATCCTCCGAATTCCATCTTAACCCAACGACTGTGCATGTTTTCAAGGTGACAGTTGGTTACAAAATCTCCATGGAAACTGTACTTCATGAGCACTGCCCAATGCCCTCTCTAAACAAACGAAAACACATCATTCTGTGGGCTCATGCTCTGCTCAGTGTGGTCTAGGACTGACCAGCTCTGTCGTGGCCACTCATTACAAGGAAACACACCTTAAAACCTGCAGGATGCACTGTTGATGGTGCAGAAATGGGGTGCAGTTGGTGTACACTAAATAATTTGAGTGAGCTTTTTTATGAGATATTTAACAAACTCAGCCACAGGAAGGATCCCTGGGGCCCCTGTGTCAGCAGTTGGCATGGAGGTGGCTGTATGAATGGGTGTGTATGGAAAGGAGGGCCTGCGTGTGGGTACTAGGGTGTGCGTGTAGATGCTACTGCGTCTGCACATGTCCACAGATGTCCCCCAGTCACACCTCTGCAGTGTGCAGTGTCCTTGTATAAAGCTGTGATTGCTTTTAAAGAAAATCACAGCCAGAAAGAGTTTGCTTTTGAATTTAAACCACACTGCATAAAACCAGCTCAGGGGCCTAGACAGCCACTGATGGGGGAGGCAAGGTTGAGTGCTGTGCAACAATGACTGCGATAAATCAGCGTGAGGTGGTCATGCAGGGACTTGGGCCATGCCAGAGCCACAGTAAAGTGTGACTTTGTTTCTGTCTTTGCAGAAGAAGAAGGTGGAGACCTGGCCCAGCCGGGCCTCAGCTTCCCGGGGCCTGCAGAGGAGGACCTAGGTAGGGTACAGACGCCTCGCAAGACACAGCTCCACACACTCTCGGGCACCATGGCCATGAGCAGGGTCCTAGAGGAACTCAGGAAATGGGACCACGTGGCTTTTCGGAAATCCTGGTCTGAACTCCTCATGGGAGCCCTTAGGGAGAGGAGGGCTGTGCAGCTGGTGATGGGCAGAGACGGTCATGATGGGGCTGAGGCAGTCCAGTCTCACTGGGGCCTGGCTGTCCCATCCTCAGCCCAGAGCTGCCCTGTCGCTGCACTGGAGCCAGGAGCCCTTCCGGTTGAATCTGCACTGCTCCATTCTCCGTGCGAACCTTGGGTCCCTCTGGCCACCCAACATGCCTGTGCTGCTGTGCAGTGTGGTCCTGAGCTTCTTCCCCAGGGGCTCTGGGTGACGTCACATCCGGCTTTCCCCGAGCTGGCCAGGCATCAGAGTCACAGGGGGACATCACTCTCTGCCACCACAGATGATGGGGCAGAGTGGCGCCACCACGGGAAGGGCAAACCTTCTGTCAGATGCAAGAGGTGGGTCACCTCAGCATCACACGGCAGCTGGGAAGAGCAGGGTGGGGCTGGGCGTCTGCCTCCTTGACAGGCGGCTGGCTGCGGTCCTCAGCATCTGTCCCCCTCACTGCGGCCACGAGCTGTGCAGCGCCAGAGCTGGCTCGGCCACCCAGGCTCCAGCCTGAGTCTTTTGGCCACTGAACCGGTGGCCAGTCTGACTGGCGGGAAGAGCGACACTGAGCCCTTAAAGGTCTCCCTTGCATAAAGCCGTGGTCACTTCTAAAGAAAATCACAGCCGAAAAGTTTGCTTTTGAATCTAAAATTACGGAAACCCGTGAAAAGCAGAGTTGGAGAAAGGCAGCAGCATCTCATGCACAGGCAGCTCTCCGACCAGTCCCCAGTGGGGTCCTAGCCAGGCCTCTCAGCGTGCTGCAGAGCTCCCTCCCTGTGAGAGCCGAGCACCACTCGGTGGGGGCAACCACAGTGTGGGGACGGGCCATGCTGTACTCCCTGGCAGCCTCAGCGGACGCCAGGCTGCTCCTGTTTAGCGGCCATGTGTGAGCCCACTTCTTCCTGGGAGAAATGGCAGCATTTCACCTCCTCTCAGAAGGAGCCGGGCTGTCTGCTCCTGCGAACGTGGATTTCGGTTCTGTGCGCATTTCACTTCTGTGGTAGCCTGTGTCACAACTCCTTTCCTCTTCAGGGTCCAGTAGTACTCTGTTATGTAGATGGACCACATTCATGCATGGATGGCCACTTGGGTGGCTTCCACCTTCTGTGCAGAGCCGGTGTGGACACAGGTATGAATGCTCAGATGCAGAGTCCCTGCCTCATACAGCAAATCTGTGTGTACTTCTTGAGCATACGCCACACCATTTAGGGACAGAAAGTGTTCCATGGGCTGTCCCTATAGCCTGGCCACATGATGGTCGGTGGCTGTGAAAATGAGAAGGAACAGTCAGGGTCCAGAAGCTTTAGGAAGAACAAAAGAAGGGGGCTTGGTGGCCACTTGCTACAGGGAGCCCCCAGTGGTTCCTGCTTTTCCTTTTGAGGGGTACAGGGCAGTCACAGTGGAAAGGGGACACCATGTCCAATCCCTGGAGATGCAGGAGAGGGAAGAGCACCAGGGACTGTCACAGGAACCCAGGTGGCAAGTGGGCCCTGTGGTGCCACACCCCGGCCACGCCCCTCTTCCAGCTCGGCTCCGTGTGAACCAGGAGCCCTGCACCTCGGTGGCCTTTAGAAGTGCCCCTGGACCCTCTTCTGTGGAGCAAACACTTTGTTTTTTCACTTTTTTATTTTTCTGACTTTAGTAAGTTGTAACTGACAAATAAGAAGAGGTCCGTAGGTGCAGCATGCAGTGGCTCCGCATGCACTGGGAGATGGTCGAGTGACCCCAACTAGCCTGTCGCCTCACATGCGTATCGGTCCTTCCACAGTGAGAACATTTAAGCTCTGATCTCTTGCCGTTTTCCAGAGTACCACACCTTGTTACTAACGACAGTCACATGTCACACCAGACAGCACTTGCACGCTCCCTCCTGAGGGATGAGAATGCGTCTTTGACCACCGTCTCCCCTGCGCCCCAGCCCTGGTGACCGCCCTCCAGCCTGGGAGTCTGAGATCACAGCAGGAGCACACACGTCCCTGCAGGTGTGTCCGCCGCGTCACACTGGCAGGATGAGGACTCGGGAGGAGGAGCATCCTGCAGAGACCACGTTTTCCACTCACCTCTGAGGACACCTGGGTTGTTTAGGTCTTGACGCAGGTGAACGGAGCTGGATGAGAGGGGCAGGGGACAGCAGGAGGCCCCTCCCACCCTGGGGTGTCGCCCGGGACTGTGACCCAGTTATCCCCATGATTGGTGTGTCCCTGACATGAACAGGATGGCAGGGTGATTAATTTTAGTATATGTGCTGCTGAAGCAAGCACATGGGTAATTAATTTTAAAAGGCAAAAAAGAAAGATGAAATTAGGAAGGCAGAAGGAAGGAAGGGAAAATAAAAGAAGGATGGAGGAAGGAGGGAAAGAAGTCTAAGTTATGTTCCCAGTGTCGTTAAAAGTGATCAGGAATAAATACCATGATTTTACTTGTTCCCAATGCAGCTCCTCACTTTCCACATTCCACCTGGTGAGGGCTGAGGCAGGCAGCTCCCCAGGTCTCCCATGAGTTCCAGGGGCCAGGTTCCGGCCCTCCACAGTGACGGGCTGCTGTGGAATGGGCTTGCTCATTTCTGGACTGCAGGCATCCACAGTAGAGAGCCAGGACTCACAGCCACCACAGTCCCTTCCAAATACCGAGCTTTTTTCTTTCTCTTCGACTTGCTGCAGTTTCCAGAAGCTCTGAGTCAAGGTAGATTGTGCTCAACGAACAGCCTGAGGCTTCCTTTGAGGACAAAGCAGCAGTCGGTCAGCGTCCCCCCTCAGTGTGTCATCGCCCCTCATTTTGAGAGTGTTTGCTTTCTCTGAAGCTTGTGTAACATCGTGCGTGACGCGACCTGAGGGTGAGGAAAGTGGTGTGGAATGGCGGAGGATACAGGTTCCTCGCCAGTTAATCAAGTCACGGTGAAACGGATCAACACAGCACATTTGGGACAGCTACAGAGAAAGCCTTCGTGGGGAGCCTCAGCCAAATGGCCCGTCAGTAAAACATAGGCTCCTATGGAAGATGCCGCTGGTCCCCATATCTGTGCGTTCAACCAACTGCAGACGGAAAAGACTCTTTAAAACATTTTGTACTGAACATGTACAGCCCTCCTTCTTGTCCTTATTCTCGAAACACTACAGCACGACAACTATTTCCACAGCCTTTCTAGGCAGAGGCCTTGTGCGCTGCACGGAGATGATCAAGGTCTCCAGGGTTGTGTGCAGGTTACGTGCGGAGACGAGGCATTTCATTCTCGGGCCTCAGACTCTTGAGGGTCCTGGGACTGGTCCCTGTGAAGGTGGGAGGAACTGTGTCCCTAAGCATCCGTGTCCCCACTGTTCTGGACAGTGTACTCAGCCATAAGGGTTGGTGGTTTGAGAGTGTTTACGAGGGCTTCCAGACTGGCCCAAATTTTGCATGAGTAAGCTCACTGCAAAGTACAGTGGCTCCTCAGTTCACAAACTTAATTCTTTCCACAATTCTGGTCACACACCAAGTTGGATGAGAACCGAATGGAATTCAGTGGTTGAGTTCAGTGTTGACCTTATGGGGAAATTTGATTTGTTTCTTGTCCAATTTGGTTTGGAACCAGAATCGTGGAGAGAATTGAGCTCATGAACCAAGGTAACACTGTAAAAGGGAAAAAGAACGGTGCACATGTGTTCTCTGGTGACGGCGCCCCTGGCGGTACAAGCCGTCTGTATGGCCAGGTGTCGGGGACAAGGCAGGAACAGCGGCAGCAGCGAGGCTCCCAATTCCCTGATGGTGGAACAGCACTAGCACACAGGCACCCAGGCACATGTGCAGACATACGCGTGGACGAAGGAATGTACATGCACACACATGTGCACACTGGGCTGCCTGCTCCCAGCCTGGGCCTGCTCTCATCTGCACCCAGTGACAGGCTTTCGGTTGATCTGTCGTTCCCAGCATCCAGCAGAGGCCTGAGCGCCTTAAACATGAAGCTTCCAGAAGGAAAGGAGGGAAGGAAAGGGGGAGAAAACGTGCGCCTGGAGTGTCTCGGCTTCCGTCGTCTTGTCTAACTGATCTCGGACCCCCGACTTCAAGGTCGTTTCATCATCTTTGCAACACAAGCACACGTGTCTCCCAAGGCCCGCACTCCACCGCCCCGGCTCAACTTCAGCAGGCTGGGGGCTGGGCAGGAGCGGTCACAGCAGCCAGGAGCCCCAGAGAAGCCCTGTCACTGCAGGAAGAAAGCGCCGTGTGCCGCTGGCCACAGCAGGAAGGGCAGGAACGTTCTTTCATGTGCTGCAGGCTGCTGGCACAGAGCGAGCTCCCTGCAGGCCCTGTAGACGGCCCCACACTCACGCCTCCATCCCGGTGAGAGATGCTTTGAGTCCACAGCCTGCAGTGACATGTTGGTGAGTGGATTGCTGTGCTCTGATTGCTTTGAAAATAAAGTCAGTGAAAGGGAGCAGCACAGTCCACTGTCATGCAAGAAGGACCTGACAGGGAAATGAGAGCTGGCAGCTTCAGAGGTGGCAGTGCCCAGGCACAGTCATCAGTGCAGCTGCCAAGAGAGACCCTGGCTGAAGCCGCAAGCCTGTGTGGCTGTGCACAGCACACGGGCCTGGCCCTGCGACCACCCTCCCCCATGTGGCACATCCGGCAGACACCAGCACGTTTCTCCTGCCCCATGCACACCAGTGTGCAGGTGGCCCTGTGTGCAGCGGGTGCTGGGCTAGGTAGAAGGGCAGAGGGAGGTCTGGCCCTCTGTGGCTCCCACTCCAGGAGGGCAGGAAGCTCTGTGTGTGCACCATCCAGTCCGGCCGGCATCAGTGCATGTGGCTCTCAGCATTTAGAACCTGGACTTTGTGGCTGAAAAGCAGCAGTGTTCACTCTGAAGTTTAAATTGCCCTGTGACTGGTGAGGGCCATCCTGCTCCCCCAAGTCCTGGAGTAGGACAGATGAGTCATGAGGTGGCAGTGATGCTGAGGGGAAGGGATAAGGAAAGCTGTACATGGCCTGCGGAGGGCATCCTAGGAGGAGGAGGTCACTGAGGAGCAAGGCCAAGTGGACCCCGTGCCCAGGAGCCACAGGCTGTTAGTGGATGGAGGGTGGGCAGCATGGGGGCACAGGAGTACACAGGGGTCAGCAGGGCACGTGGCCCCCAGTGGGGCTGTGACCTCGGGCTGTGGTCACTGATGAAGGCCACCTGTGGGGGACGCATCTGCCCATGAGGGGCTTGGCATAGCAGAGAGGTTTGTGCGTGTGAGGAGACATCAGTGGGACCATAGTGACACTGTCTATCTGTCCCCTCCATGTGGCCCCACGTGCTTTATTGAAGGCCTGCCATTCTAGGGGCCTGAAAGATGTGTGGGGCATCCCATGTTCTGTGCTTGAGGGAGGCCACTTCTCAGGGTGCCCAAGCCCTGCAGCTGGGCCACCCCACCCGTGTCCCTGGACAGCAGGTCTGCACGCCCGGTGTTCAGCCCTCAGCCTGTGGGAAGGGTCTGTCACCATGGCATGTTGTGATAATGTCTGCCTCCTGCAGGGTCCCCGCACAGCTCTCTGTTGGTCTCGGTGCATTTTACGTGACCATAGCGCTCTAAGCCACCGAGCGAGGAGCAGTAGAAACAATGTTCCTCTGTGGCCCAGATTCCTGGCTTCTCTGGAAAGACTAGGAGACCTGGGGAAAGCAACTCCTCATGAGAAGTGTGCCCCAGGGAACTCAGCCCCATCTACAGGGGTCAGACAGGCCCCCTTCGGTCCCCTTCTGCAGGTCATGGGTTGAGCAGCTGCCAGCCAAGCAAGTCTATAGACAGAAGCAGAGCACTGTGGACCCGGCGTCTTGTCTGTGAGGGCTGGCACCAGCTGGAGGAGGCAGAGGAAGTGCAGAGGTTGGGGTCCGGAGGGTGGAAGGGGCCCAGGAGGCAGCAGTGTCATCAGTGCAGTCAGACCTGGCAGGGAGAAAGGCAGGAAGAAGAAGCTGGCCCGGTGCAGAGGGTGCTGGGGAGGAGCCACCAGCGGAGCCGCACCCCCTGGGCCCCGCACCCAGCCTCCCACACCTCTGGCCCCACTGCTCTTGTCCACCCTCCACAGCTCAGACCTTGTGGCCTCCCTACATTCACAGGCCATGCAACCCCAAGGAGAGAGGGGAGGAGCTGCCGAGGGGCTCCCACCAGGGACACGGCCTCCGCCTGCAGCAGGGAGCCCTTCCAGCCAGGTGCAGACACAAACCCACAAAATACACCAGGTCCTAAAGCAGGCCATGGGGGTGGTAGGGGATGATCGTCTTCACTGGGGCCATAGGCAGCATCTTCGAGACTCTGCAGGGACACTTGGGATTTTTGTGCCAAGAAAATAGGCACAGAGTTGATAGCCTGCCACTTGCTGGACCAGAAGTCACAGATTATGTGTTTATTTTTTGGAAACAAGACTGTAGCATCATCAAGTCCCTTCAGAGCTGGGAATGGGGGCACTTGAACTCAAGGACTGTCCCAGGGCAGGCTGTTGGCACCTGCGAACAGCCAGAAGGAACCAAACACCTCTCGAGGCACATTTGAGGACTCATGCTAAAGTGACACCTATAGAAATCATGAGTGAGGAGCTAATGGCCGTCGCTGGATGGAGGCGGTTGGTGTGTCCCTGACGGCCACTTTGGACCAGAACCCCATGACATGTAGGCCACTGAGCACTGTGTTCTGCTACCTGAGTCCCAGTGCTTCTGTTTTCCAGTCCGGCACAGAAGCAAGGTTGCCAGTGTGCAGCCCTCGCAGCGTGGCTTCACTCCCGACTGCATTCTGCCCAGACTGAGCTCTGCTGCCTGCCCCTCATTGCAGAGTGCAGCGCATTAGCAACAGGTTGTGTCTTCACATCGCCTGTTCCCTGGCTGTGCAGATCAAACATGACTGCAGATGAGCTTTAAATACAAATTGTGAAGGGACACCAACTTCCCCAGTGCGTGTTTCCATGGTGTATATAGAAGGTACATAGGCCAGACGTGACATTTATATAACAGGTGAGTGTCACAACAACACAAGCGTGGTTACCATCCTGTGTCAGATAAAGAATTGACGCTCAAAAGGTCAGGTGACTGGTGGGATACTGATCTACTGTCACACTTTATAAAGACATTCACGAAACAGGACTTCCAGAACTGCTTTGGGAAGTGTTAGAAGGGTGGGATGCCTGTGTTCAAACTGAGGAGTATTTTGAGGGGAAGTGATGGCAATGTGTCTTTTAATGAAACATATTTTTAAAATTTAAACAGTCATGGTGTATTTTGAACACACTTCGTAAGTGTTCAGAAGTTTGGCTCCATCTTGTGCCTTGATACTTCAAGCCAGTCATAATTATTTAGTTTATATAGTGTCAGTGTATCTTCAGTTTCACCTAGATATTTACCAGTTTTTCTCTGCTGTTTTTCAACCTCCTCACCTTCTAGGTTCTATTTCCTATATCGTGAAGCACAGCCTGTAAAAATTCCATCATTAAAGTAACTAGATGGATGTGTATATCCAGTTACAACTGACTGTGCTGTGATCGGGACCCAGGACTCCCAGCAGCTTTGGTATTTGAGGTGGGGTTAAGTTCAGATAATGTAAATTTGATTTCTGCCTGCCATTTACCATGGTTATTTCATTACTGAGCCTTTGATATTTTTGTTTCTAAAAATTGTCATAATGATATATACACTGTTTAGTCATTCTGAGCATCAAATTCAGCCAATGATACAGGTTTCTCTTCTGGTTATTATCTTTGAACAATGCTTTCAATTCACTATTTGCTTTAATTATACAGATGTACATACCTACACAGGTGTGCAAAGCAATCCATGCACACTAGCAGAGCTGGAGAGCAGTGCACTGCCTCCTTGCCTTGGCCCGGTGTGCCCCACGATCTCCCCAAGACCACACTCATGGACTGGGAGGGTCCCTGTGTCCCAGTGCTGTTTGCCCTGTGTCCTCTGATCAGTCCCGACTCCTGACTCTGAGTGTGTGCTAGGGGCCAGACTTTCCGCAGTGTGCCAGGGACAGACGGGGATGGGTCCTTGCCAGGGAGGAGCTCACAGTACAGGTGGGGAAGGATGTCTGGGGCCCAGAGGGAGGAGGAGTTCATCAGCATTGTTGGCAGAGAGCAGAGGGGCTTCTGGGGGGTCAGGAACCAAGATCACCGTGGGACTCAGCCTTCTGCTGCGGCATCCCGCGCTGGGAACCAGGAATCTATGTAGACTTTGTATGGAAAGCATCTTTAAACATCAAAGCAGACCATACTGCAAGCATCAGCTCCAGGTTTTCTCACTACCTGAATTTCAGGGTTTTGCATAACAAGTTTCCTTGGCTTGATTTCTGGAGCAACCGGGCCAGCCAAGACCTGGGGTGCTGAAACTGGAGAAGACTTATCGAAGGCTTGTACTCATTTCCTCTTCAGCAAGAGCCTTTCCACCTATCACCCAGGAAGTGCAGCCTGAGTTCTGCTGGGCTGGCAGCCCGGCAGGTGAGACCTCTGCTCGCCGGCCTCTGAGTTCCATGCAGGACCTGGGGGCTGAGGACCAGACAGAAATCCCAAACTCCCTGCGTGGTGCTCAGGCCCCAGGGACCTCAGTAAGCACCAAGACATTAAGACAAATACCAGAGTCAGAGTTGAATTTGCAGCTCTCTCCTCCACAGAGGGAAGGAACAGATGGCCACTGGGCAATGCCCCAAGGTCTGTGGCCCCAGCCCCTCCATTTGCACCCTTGCCTAGCCCAGACCTGGGGCTGTGATCCACCCACCCACCCAGACACGTGCTCAGCCCCAGCCCAATGGCCCTGGTCACACATGCACTGTCATTTAGGGGGAAGACTACTCAGCAGGCACCCCCTGACCACCTGCCTGGGAGGAGGCCCCATTCTAGCCAAGGACAAGGACATTGCAGGACTGGGGTGTCTGTGATACCCCTGAAGCACAGAAGAGCACCCTGCAGTCCAGACACTGAGGAATCATGCCTACCTCCCACCCTGTCACTTGAGAGCTGAGGGCTCCTTGTGGTTCCGGGAAGTCCTTGCTCACGGGACACAGCACTTGAAAGAAATCTATGGGCTGATTCACTGACCCGACTCAGCTTCACAGATTCCCTAGTAGAGTGGAATTTCCCTGTGGATCACAAGGACAGTCAGGGCCTGAAGACCTCTGTTGTTGCGTGAAGGAACCTGTGCTGGTGAGACCTTGGCCCTCCTGGAAATACCCGTGTGAGACATCGGGAGCCTGGGGAGACATGGTGCAGTCAGGCAGCACACACCTGGAACCACCTCCCCTCTCAGGGAGCAGTGGATCAATGCCATTGTGAAGTGGTGCCTGTGATCGGCAGTGGAAATGCTCCCCAGCTGTGGGACCCACATCTGCTGGATAAAAGCAAGAGGGTGGGAGCACTGTGGCTGTGGTCCCCAAAGCCTACCGTGGACAGGTGTACGTGGTGATGGCAATAGCATATGGCTTACCACATCCACTCAACAGCTTGGTGGTGAGGACCTTCGGACCAAGGGAGGACCACCTGTCTCCTTCCACAGCTGCACTACCAAGCAGCGCAGGGTGTGGTCAATCCGCACAAACTCAAGCTCCTCTGTGTCAGATGCCTGGGATGCTCCTGCCATCACAGGGCACTGCCTTCCTACATTGCTTCCCCAGGTCTTGGAGGCCTGAAGCTCGAGCTGCAGGTGAAGGTTCCCTCCATGGCTGGCCATGAAGTCTTCTTCCTGTGCTCTTACTGGCCACGCTCTGTGTTTGTCTGTGTCCTGATCTTCTCTTACAAGGACATCGTCATGAGGTATCAAAGCTGCTGAGACTGGAATACTCCTTCTCCTCCAGAATCCATGCAGAAGCTGAAGCCCCAGTACACAGTCTCAGATGAATCAGTGCCCTCATGCCAGGCTGGAGGAGCAAGTCAGGACCCGTGCCACCCGCTCCCACCTTCCGCCAGGTGTGGGTGGCAGCAGGGTGCCACCTTGGAGGCGGAGAGCAGGCCTCGCCTGGCTCCCACCTGCCAGCACCTTGGTTATCCAGAGCTCCAGCCTCCAGAAGTGTGAGGAACCCATTTCTGTTGCTTATAAGATACCCCAGCTTCAGTACTGTGTTGCAGCAGCTCAGACAAAGACAAGGCCCACCCTGTTCCTCGCTTTTACCTCCATCATCTCTTACAGGGTCTCCAAATGTCATTTAGTATGGTCCTGGGGCTTAGATTCCCACCGGTGCAATTTGAAGGACACGATTTAGTCATCGTACTCATGCACTTGTGTTGCTGATCTCAAAACACATGGCTGTTGGCTCCAGCTCCTGGAATTGTTCTCAGCCCTGGCTCTCCTTTCCCTCCTGTGTGAGAACAGCACCGTGAGTGCGAGGACATCGTCACCTGACACAGGCCGGGGCGAGCTCTGCTCTGACCCTGACCTCCTCAGTCCAGGCCTCTGGGAGCCAGCTGCCCGACTCACTTCTCTCATCCTGCAGTCTTGTCCTGAGCCCTGTCCTGGGGATTTCTGGAGGAGCCAAATCAGCTGGCCCCATCCTGGGCTCTACCGCAGGGATTCCAGGAAGTGCTGAGAACACTGGGTCCATCTGCCCCAGTAGAGGAAGGAAGCCCATGCTTTCCTGTGGCTCGTTTGCCTCTGGCCTTGAGCAGCTTCACGTGGATGAAAATGCCGCATTACCCAAGAAGTCGCACGCCCTGCCCTCAGGTCACCACCTTGCCTTGTATCTGCTCAATGTTTCTTCATGCAAACCCAAGCAGATGGACTTCATATTCCTCCCAGCGCAGCACAGGGGCACTTCCTGTTAATTACTCCAGGAGCCCTCCCATCTCCTGTGTGTGGCACGAGCCAGGCCCCTGAAGTTGAATAGCTGTATGACCCCTCTTCCGTCTCCCACAGTCCTCACCCACAGGACATCAAACTTCGGAGTGCTGTCCTCCATCCTCTCATCTGCACCTCTGACAAGCCCTGGGGTGAGCGTCCAGCAGCGTCCAGCAGCGTCCGCAGGGCAGTTCTGCTCCTGGTGCTATGAATGCCCTCAGCCTCTTTGCCTTCTTTGCCCCTTACTTGCTGACCTTTTACTTCTTGGCAGCTTTTTTTGGAAGATCGAGGCTTTGAAGGTGATTTAAGTAGCAAATCATTTCCCTGGCTCACCATTTGCTTTTATTTTGTTTCCCTTGTTCTTATTTCATGCAGCACGGTTTGATGACATCAAATTCGTGATCTTTTTAACAGCACTTTTAGATTCTGAGTTGCTGTTAGGACAGACCCTATCGGCGAGTCCAGCGTTTGTTTCTAGGGCTCTGATGGCTCCCTTTCTCACTTTACACAGGAGTCCACATTTCACTACTTGCGTGGATCACAGAACATAAGGTTTTAGTGGCTAAGGTTTCAATTAGATTTTTTGAAACAGTTGGCCTGGATTGCTGTTGGCTGGGAGAAAGGCAAAAACGTCTTCCAGGTGGCTCTCGACAGTGATAGTGGCGGCCTCACTGTCCACTCCTAGCAAGGGCAGCGGGAGCGGCAGCTGGACTGTGAGCCCCTGTCCTGAGGAGGGGGGTGGGCAGCTCCCATAAGCAGGGTGCAGTCGTAGTGCACAGCAAGTTCTGGGGGCTTCTCCGACTTCTGTCAGGTAGACAACTCGCTGGGGCCTCTGCCTGTGTGGCATCAGGAAACTCATGCCTTGGCGTCTTCATCTGTAAAATAGGCTCACTCTAGCTGGCGAAGGTTTACTTTGCTGTGTAGTAGCGGTTCTCTTTTCCCTTCCCCAAAGGGTTCACCAGCCTCCAGCGCACCCAGCCTCAGGGTCAGACATCAGCTGTTCCTGGGGAGGCTCAGGACCACCTGAAGTGCCACATTGGGCCTGGCAGAGGGAAAAGGGAGTGGACAGTCCTGATCCCCAAGGGGCTGGACTGCCCACGGGACTCCATACATCCTGTGCAGGCCATGCCCTCCACTCAGTGGCACCCTTCACCTGGGAGCAGGGGCTGCTGTGCCACCGCCTGCCACATAGCCACAGACACTGCCAGGGCCGGCACCTAACCAGAGCTCCATCCACACTGCGGGAAAGAATAAAAGAATCGGATCCCACTTTGACTAGTACCATTAGACGGAGCTTGCCAGACATTTTGTGAACATTTAAATAGTTACGATGCCTCAAGACATGCTCTTGGGCAAACAGACATTCACCTCTAAACATGGAAGGCTGGAAGATGGATGAGGGGTTGCTTGATTAAAACAGGAAGCACCCAAATGCGTGTCCTCCCCTGGGACAGCAGCAGGACTGGAAACACCACGGCCCGCAGTCAGTTCCCGGTACCCTCGGGCCAGTCACCTGCACCCTCCTCGCCTGTGCAGGAGCCTCGGGGCCTGGTGCCTGGTGAATGTTTCTTCAGCAGTCACGTTACTCTGCAAGCCAGAGTTGTGATCGAAATATATGGGGAATGTTTACATTTTTTAAAAATTACAGTAAAAGGCACATTACCATCAGTCCCTCTCGAGATACTCCCGCTTTCTTCGAACACTTTATGTGATAAAAAATTCATGACTACTCCTAACGAGTGCCATTCATCAGCAAAGTAACCTTGTAAAAACCTGGTAGTGTGTCCATATCCACCTTTTTCACCAGATCCGGCACCGTGCAACTTTCCCAAAATCTAACATTTTTAATTGAATCATTTTTAATCCAATCATTTTAATTGAATTGAAGTAGCCATGACAGCAAAATAAAGATATTAAAGAGGACTTCCAGAACTGCTTCAGAAAGTGGCAAAAATGTTAGGACAAGCAAGGGGGAGTATTTTGAGGGGGATTAATGGCAATGTGTCTTTTACTGTAATAAGTTTATAATTTAAACATACACTCGGGGCTGGGGATTTAGCTCAGTGATTAGAGTGCTTGCCTTGCAAGCACAAGGGCCTGAGTTCGATCCCCGGCACCACAAAAAATAAATAAATAAATAAATAAACATACACTCTTTTTTTCAATCACATCCCATAAGTGGGCACCATCTGACTATTTATGGCTGGACAACATGTTTGTTTGTTTGTTTGTTTGTTTTGCTTTTTGCTTTTTTATTAGTCCATGTTGCAGTATATGATTGCATTCATCATGGGAAGTTAGTACATGTACATAATACGTCTTAATTCTTTATTTGTCCCCTTTCCCTCTTCTTCCTCCCCCTCCCTTAAATCACAGCATTTATACCAGGGATTGTAAAATGTGCCTGTCATCTTGAAACTTAAAATAAATTTAATTTAATTAACATGAAGTTTATGAAATGAGAAAGCCATCAATACTACTTTTTAAAAATCACTACACATTGTATTTTCAAATTACATTTGCTTGTGAAACAGTTCGCAAAAGCAAACACCTTTGAACCAGTTGTCTTATCTGCCGGATTCTGGTACATGCATTTGGGAATCGTCAGTAACGTACATATTTTTGTCAAAGCAGAAAAGATAATCGTCAAAAACTGTATGAGAGGTAAGAGAAAAAGATTGGTTAGTTTATTTATTTATTTATTTTTTTTTTTTGTGGTGCTGGGAATCGAACTCAGGGCTTTGTGCTTACAAAGCAAGCACTCTAATCACTGAGCTAAACTCCCAGCCCAAGATTGGTTAGTTTAAATTGAAGAGTTTACGATTTGTATTAAAGGAAATTCAGATAGAAAAGTTTGGAAAACAATTTTAATTACTTATGTGAAGCTTAAGTTACATTTCACAGAAAGATATCTACAGAATTTAAGTTATGACCTTTTGGCTATAAGAATTAACGGCATTAGGGTTGTGACTAACAGCAGTTCTCTTCTGTGGTTTGGAAGCCATTGTTGTTTAATGTTGCAATGAAGATCCGTGTAAAAGTTATTTATGAAGCCCATAAATAAGATGTCATTTGGTAATTTAGCATAATTAAATTGTAAATTCGCTCGGGCTACTGCTTCACTGAAAATATAACAAAATTCTGAGAAAGAGTTGAAGACTTGAACTCCTGAGTTCAGAACCACAAACTTTTTAACATTGTACTATGAAACCACATCCATGTGCAGTCTTTGCTTAAATTACAGCTTTGATGTGTGTTAATCAGCAGGGATTTTTAAAGCTAATTTTATACCTTACAAATACTACTGAACCTGCTGGTGCAAGAACCAAGATAAACCACAAGGAGTGTGTGTGTATGTGTGCGTGTGTGTGTGTGTGTGTGTGTGTGTGTAATCAGTGTGCGTGATGCACTATGGAGCAAACGATAAGCGTTAATAAAATCCTAAAAATAACCCGAGACCATTGTTGAATGGTTGAAACCCTCCTGGGGTCAGTTCCATCCTGGTCGAATGGCCAAACTTTCTTCGGTTATTTCTGTCCTGGTTGAATGGGTGAATCTTCCTCAGGTCACTTCCACCCTGGTTGAATGAGTTGGTTCCATCCAAGTTGAATAAGTGCATATTCCAGAGCATTTACATCCTAGTTAAATTGGTCAGTCCTCTTCCTATCAGTTCCATCCTGGTTAAATGTGTCAGTTCTGTCCTGGCTGAATGGCTGAATGGATGAATCTTCCTCAGGTTGGTTACATCCTGGTTGAATGTGTGGGATATTCCTCAGGTCAGTTCTGTCCTGGCTGGATGTGTGGAACCTTCCTTGGGTTGATTCCATCCTCTGGTCTGTTCCATTCGGTTGAGTGGGTAGCACTTTCCTGTGGTCAATTCCATCCTCATCGCATGGGTGAAGCTTCCGCAGGTCAGTTCCATTGTGGATGAACAGGTAAATTTTCCTTGGGTCAATTCCATCCTAGTTGAATGGGTGGGAATTTCCTCAGGTTATTTCTGTCCTGGTTGAATGGGTGAACCATCCTTGGGTCAGTCCTTTTCTGGTGAAGGGGTGGAACCTTCCTCAGGTCAGTTTGATCCTGGCTGAATGGGTGAATCTTCCTTGGGTCAGTTCCATTCTGGCTGAGTGGGTTGGTTCCATCCTGGTTGAGTGAATGAACATTCCTTGGGCCATTCCTGCCCTGATTAAATTGGTCACTCTTCCTTGGATCAGCTCCATCCTGGTTGAATCAATTGGTTGTGTCATGTTGGAATGGATAAGCTTCCCTTGGGTTGTTACATCCTGGTAGAATGTGATAAATCTCCTGGCTGAATGTGTAGAACCTTACTTGGGTCAGTTCCATCCTTGCTGAATGGGTGAATGTTCTTCAATTCAGCTCTATCCTGGTGCAGGGGGTCGCTTCTGTCCTGGACAAATGGGTAGAACCTTACCTGAGTCAGTTCCGTCTTAGTTGAATGAGCAAACCCTCAGGTCATTTCTGCCCAGTGTGGCCTTGGCCCATGTTTGCCTGGGCATGCAGTTCTTACTTCCCAAGCACCCACCACACTCCTCCTGGCTGCAGAGGTCACATACCTCGGTCACCATCAGTAAGCAGTCTTCCGTTGTGCTGCCTGAATGAAGAGAGAAAAACCTGTCTCCTCATTGGCACAGCTGTTTGTTTGAGGCTCTGGGCATCCTTCCAGCATGGCAGTGGCCTCTGCAAGGACAGTTCGGGTTGGGGACCCAGCTGCTGCTCTCAGTCTCATGCCCTCAGACCTGGGTATCCAACGTGGCCACTGGAGTGGTCTCTGGATGTGGTTACTGCACCAGCAAATTCTTCCTCTGAGAGTCTGGAGTGCACGTTACCCAAGGAGGAGGATGTTAGGTTATCCTCTCCACTGCCGAAACCACGGCAGCATTTCTCATGCTCTGGTGGATCAGGGTCCCATCCCTCATGCCTTGCAATGGCCTGGACAGCAGGGGTTACGGCAGTGTAGATTATGCAGACGTCAAGTGTTACAGTGTGGACTATGACCACCACAGAAGCAGAACTTACCATGTAGTCAGACAGGTGTGCCTGGCACTCTTATTACCTTGAACTCTTGTCTAAATATGTGTAGTCAAAGGGATACACAGCTTTGACTTTACCAAAACAATGAGGTGGGGGTTATTTATAAGCCATGCCTCATCCTCTGTTCCTAGACATGATTTCATGAGACAGAGTTGGTTTTGTCCACTTCAGTAGTGTAGGCATAGCTTTGCAGGAACAGATGAGTTCCGAGCAGAATTCTCAGGCATCTCAGTTTGGTTCATTGTATGTGAGCACCCTTATGTGCCAGACACTTGCAAGGTGCTGGACAGACGTGTGGCTGACACAGGGCTTGTTTAGAGGATCCTCCCATGGCTGGAGCTTGGCTGGGAGGTAAGTGAGCTCATCCAGGAAGGGCCAAACAGGATGAGTAAGGACAAGGCTTGGCTATAGACCCTTGTGTCACCGGCATGTGCCTTTGATTCTTATGACACAGCCTATGACAAAGTAGTGCTTGTGGGTAACTTTAGCCCTAGTGTACCTGTTCAAAGACTTAGACTTTTTCTGAGACTCAGCTCAGTGTAGTAGAAACAAAGCTCCTCAGGACCCCAGCCCTGGGGCAGGGAGAGCGCCTGGACACCCAGGACCTCAGCCCTGGTCTGAGGAGGACACCTGGGCTCTGGGGACCCCAGCCCTGGAGTGGGGAAGACACCTTGAACTCTCAGTGCTGCAGGCGGGGGATAAAAGGGAATAAGCAGAAGTGAGGGACTTGGTTTCCAAGGAAACTTGGATTCCTAGGAGCTATTTTAACCTGAGAAAGTTTCCTTCCTAGAGAAATAATTCTACCATGTGTAAGTTGTGGATAACTCTGATCCCTGCTGGGACCCTTACCAGAATCCAATGAGATCAGAGCTTCAACAGACAGGAGGCGTGACTGTGTCTTCTGGACTTGCACCTCATTTCATAACTGAGGGCCAACATCTGATTCATTTCTTAAGCAAAAAAATAAATTCCAACATCCATGGTGTTGTTTAGCTCTATAGAGGCAGATGTACAAAAGGATTTGAATTTTCAAGTGAATCAGGGACCTTTTCAATTCCGAAAAGTATAGCACTTCCACGCTCATGAAGCATTTTAAGACTAAGGTGGTGAACTTTCACCTTCCGCCGATGTTTTCTGTGAGTTATCCTGCACTGCCAGCCCCCAGGGAGGCTCTCCAGAGAGGCAATGTCACAGCGACCCCTCCTTAGCTGCAGTTGGCAGTTTTCAATCGCATGCTTTCAGGTTCACATTTATTTGCTTCCCTTTGCCCAGGTAGCGCCTTCTCTCTCTGGCACTTCTATCCCACATTTTCCCACCTCCTCATTTTTATTACAAGTCAAACATTTCAGTGTAGCACAGTTCAACTAATTTCTCCTGTACAAGGAACTGGCCGGGCTCAGAACATATGAGTGGTTTAATTCAATCACAACCAGCATTTATTGCGTGCTTACTGCAGGCCTGGCATGGCCAGAACGCCTGCCTAAATTAGTGGATTCGCTGCTCACAGCAACCCTCTGAGGCAGGGCCGAGGGCCCTCTGCCTCTCACTTGTGGGGAAGGAGGCACAGAAGTTTCGGCGAGCTGCCCAAGGTGACAGAGCCAGTTAGTGGTAGAGCAGTCCATCCCAGCTGTCTGGAGCTCACAGTTTTCATGGAGTCCATGCTCAAGTGTGAGTGCATTTGTACACGTGTGTGTATGCCTGCATATGTGCATGTGTGATTGCATCCCTGTGTGTATGTGTGGCTGTGTGCATGTGCAAGCGTGCATGTTCAGTGTGTTAAGGCAGAAGTGCACGAAGAAGATGGGCAAGTCTGAGGCATTTTGACGTAATTAAAAATGATCACTCAGCCTTAAGATCCATGTGGGCGAATGCCAAACAGTCCTGGCTCTTCTTTGCCTGAACTGCAGCGATTTGCTCACACACCATTTCTGCTGTGGAGTGTGGTCTCCAGACCATGCTTCCACAGGACGAGGGTCTGCCCTGGTCATCTCTGCCCCCAGAACCTGGTGGGGAGTTTGTGCACTGGATGCTGGATGCAAAGATGGACACAAGGGTGACTGAATGGATGAGGAAATTGTCACAGTTACAGAAATTCTATTAATGTTCAGAGGAGGGAGAGGTTGGGTTTAGGTGGAAGAGTTTAGGGAGTAGAAAGCACTTGAAGTAGGGCAGGTAGGTTTCAGGAAGCACAAGGTTAAGGGGAACAATACTGCCCGGAGGCGGGCACCTGCCCTTGGCTGGGACTCAGGGGCAGAAGCTCAGGCAGCTGTGGCTTCCTGTGGAACGCTGGAAAATCCACTCTCAGCCCAGGGCATGAAGTCCAAGCTGGGGCTGCCCAGGTGCTGGCTTCTCTGTTCTTCATTCCTCAAACTTCACATGCATACATGCACACGCACATACACACATGCATGCGCACTAAGTTCCTGGAGGCCCACCCAGCAGAGTGAGGAGGAACAGCAGGTCCCTGACTGATTTCCGTAAGACTCAGTGCTGGGCTCTGCTTAATAGAAGCATGTTGTAAAGAGAGAGAAACTTCTCTGAGGGCCATTGGGGTGGGAGGGCTCAGTGCACAGAGAGGGTGTGACCTTCCTTCTCGCAGTTTGAGAGGCACATGGACTCTCTGTGGGGACTGCCTGGGACGCACCTCCTTCTTCTAGGAGCCAGTTTTTGTCATCTTGGGGGTGACAAAGAGCTGCCATCAGAGGCCAAGCTGGAAGGGGATGTTCATGTCCAAGCATGGGGGCGGTGCTCCTCGGTCCCCTCCCTGCCACCATGGTCCTCTCTCTTTTGCTCTCAGTGCACTCTGGGGTGGCTCCTACACTCACCTTTGTTTTGCTAGCAAACAGCATATTTGCAAAGCAAGCCCTAAGAATGTTAAAGGACAAGCATCTAAGCACACTCCCAAGGGGCTGGAGGCCTTAGGGCCCCAATGTTGACATGCTCACCTATAGACCGCTGCCCAAGTGAACACAGGTGAGGATTCAGGCACAGGCTCCCTCGTGGGGATATAGTCACCCACACAGCCCAAGCCCAGCAGGGATTTGTGTCACAGACTTGGAAACTAGCCCCTCGGCACGAGCTGAGAGAGAATCAGCTTGTGCCTGCCTGGAGCCAGAGGCAACAAGGCAGAGGGAACAGGCATCTTTCCAGCTGGTATAGCACCCAGCCCTGTCGTTAGGACTGTCTCTTGCTCACTTGCTTGGGAAAGGTTAAGAGGAAGTTATCCCACAGGCTTGCCTTCAGCATCAAGGTGTATGACATGGGCAACATTGAGCAACATGCTAGACACCCGCAGGCCGACGGCCATCACTGTCCCCAGTGATGTCACCCAGACCTTGGGGTGGCCCTCACAGCTGGAGCCCTCAGCCCTTCCTCTTAGTGTCTTTGCTTATGACCTGAGCCTGATGGGATTGCTGAAATGTTGGAAGTCCCCCTCCTCTTCTGTTTTCAGAAAAGTCTGAGAAGTACTGGTGTTAATTCCACTTTAACTGCATGATAGAATTCACCCGTGAGTTCATCAGGTCCCGGGCCTTGCTTCTTGACAGACCTCTTTGGTGTTTGGCCCACTGAGATTTTCTGTTTGTTCTTGGAGTAATCTATGTATTTCTGTGACGTTTCCACTTCACCTAGGTCGCCTAATCTGTTGGCATACAGTCGTTCATAGTTGTCTCTTACAGTCTCATTTGTTTCTATGCAGTTAGTACACGCTAATTTCTGACTTCCGAACTCTTAGTCTTTTTCTTTACAGCCTGGCAAAAGGTTTGTCAGTTTTTGTTTTTGTTTTTTTCAGTACTAGGGATTGAACCCAGAGTGTCTGCACTGAGTTATATCTCCACCCCTGTTTTAGTTTTTACTTTGAGACAGGGCCTCTCCGCCCTTTCCCAGGGTGTGCAGGACAGGCTTCCCACAAGCTCCCTGCCCACGTATGTTGCTATGCACTGTGGGGAGCAGTGGTGATATGCCCCGGAGCCCCAGGGAAGGCTGGGCAGGTGCTCTGGGGATAGAGGAAGGCATGTTGGCACGGGGGAGGGATCTCCAGTGACTAGCCCGGGCTTCCCACAGTTTCCAGAGGTGCAGCTGACATCAGTCATTGCTATAGTTCAAGAAAGTTGCTCTAACTTCACCTCCATCCTCTTTCCTCTGCCTGTGATGAGGAAGGGCCAGAAGAGGGTCGGGAGATGGCAGGTGAAGCCGAGAGCACAGCACTATGCGGTGTTACCATTCTGTCCAGCCTCACGACCTGCTGTCAGCAGTACGTACTAATAAAAAATAAATAAAAAAGAAGGGAGTAGACCAGCAGTCTGGGGTCTCACATTCAGTTCGAGTTTGGGGACGTAGTTGTATGTTAATGAATAACAGCTTTAATTGCTGTTTTCTCTTAATAACAAAAGTGGGTTTGTGAACAGCTAGAAAATAGGAAACTAAGATGCCTTCTACATTTGGTTTTTGTTATCTCATTTCCACAAAGATAAATTACCAGCCTCTAAGTATTTATTATATTTGTACATACTTATTTTTAAAAAACTTACAAGTCCTCATTACACCTTTTAGTATTCCATTCATTACAGTACTTTGTTACAGTGTTTGTTCTTGCAATATTTTTAAGAGATAACATAGCAGTTGCCACATATACACCAGGAAAGGCAGCCCCACACAGTGAGAATGAGATATGTTGTTAACATGTTGCATAATCAAATTTAATCTATTTCATTAAATTTTTATCATCTATACCAGTGGTGGCGGATCCACGGCACATGTGCTGCAGCAGGCCATTTATACCGCTGAAAGCTCTAAAAGGTTCACCATCACTGAATACTGTGCTTTTCCACAGCCTCATTTGCATGCGGCTCCAAGGCCTTGTGTTAGCAGGACCCGGACATAGGAGCGGAGTGGGAGCAGGCTTGCTCTTCAATATGAAGGGAGATAGCAGTGTATTAAATTACATGCTAATGGAGAAATAATGCAAAAGATAGAAGGGTGACAGCTTCGTGTGGCTGTTGAGTCTGGACTAGAGAATGTAGTGTTGCCATTTAAAAGCCAAATGTTGATTTCCTCTGAAATTTGTTCTTAATTGTATTAAGTGTCGCATACCCTAATTATCGCCTCCAATACATTAAAGTGCTGCAGAGGCACTGACTGTTGAGGAAGGAGGGCGCTGAGCGGCTGTGACTGAGCCAACTGGAAAGGTAGTGTGCGACTTTCCCTGCAGCCCAGAGGCTCCATGCAGCTCTGAGCTCTTACCTCTGAGCTGGAGACCTTCATCATGGGAAGTAGCAGGAGTGGCCTCTGTGAGCCCGGAGTCGTCTTCCACGTGGGCACCCCTGGGCACCATGAAGTCATGCCCATCCTTGTCACGTGTTTTTGTGTCTGAGCTGCCTCAGACACTTGCAGTGCTGAAGCCTGGAATGGAATGTTTGGAGGCCAAACCCGGGACTGGTCATGTGGCGAACATCTGGGCAGGGGCCATTGTCCTCACAGTGACCTGGAAAGCTGGGGTGTGGCACAGGGAGAAGTCTGTGTCTCTTAGCCTTTCCTGGGTCCACATGCTGGGACTCAGGCTGGGGGCTCCCTGAGCTCTGAGGTGACTTCCGGCCCCAAGATCTCCGGCCAGGCCTGGAGCCATATGATGTAAGGGAGGGAGACCCAGGGTGAGAGCAGCGAAGTGGACGGAATTGTGACCTGATGCAGAAGGTGGTGGCTGAGGAGGAGTCAGCCCCGGATCTGGTCTGTGCTGTCTAGTCGGGCCTGAACTCTGAGGACAGCTGAAGCAAGTGGCAGTGTGCACAGTGATTGGAAAACCAACACTGAGGAAGCTTGCACAGCTGGGCTGCATCTTGGAAACACTCACAGAGTGACCAGAACCCCTCTGCAGGGGTCTGAGTGGGAGGCAGAGGGAATCCAGGCAGCCCACGCACCCTCACTTACTGTGGGAGTCTGGCCTGGACTGGGCCTGTGCCAGGGCTGACATACAGACAAAACACAGAGAAGCCTGAATCTCGGAGAGCCAGCCATCCCAGAGCCCGTGTCCCCAAGGAGCTCACCATCCCAGAGCTTAGGTCCTCAAGGAGCCCCCCATCCTAGAGCCTGGGTCCTCGGGCACCCAGCCATTCCAGAGCCAGCATCCTTGGGGAGCCTACAGTCCTAGGCTCCACCGTGGGGAGCTCACTGTTCAGAGCCCCTGACTTTGAGCTTCCTTCCCACCTGTTAGCCTGAGGGAATAAGCAGTAGAGTCTTCACTCCTGACCTTCGGGCCCCAGTGAGAGACGAGCCCTACCCTGGGACTGACACAGAGACAGGAACGGCAGGATGCAGCCCTGGGCTGGGGCCTCTGCAGGAATTCCAGAATATAGCCCCGCAGGTTTCGTAAACCCTGAACTTTACAAATATGGACCCAAGTGAGTGTGAACTTGGAACAGTTACAGTGATGATGATAAAGCTAATAAACACTAATCACCCCTCGGCCCAGGTCTCTGGCCTTCATCCACGCTGTGTCCACAGTTCCGTCATGTAGTCAAAGGCCACAGTGTGGAGTCAGGGTCTCTGGGACCACATCCCTAATGAGGCAGAGCTGGCTGCTGCCCAAGTGGTCCAACCTCAGGCTGGGCGCTGGGTTGGAGCACAGCTGGTACAGATATCCACTCCTGAAGTTGGGTCACCCATGTGCCATGTGCCACACATCAGACCACTTGGTCTTCACAGAGTGGACTCTTGCAGTGGAAACAAACTCCTGATATGGAGGCCACCCTGGGAGTCTTCCTTACAGCCAGCCCAGGGCAGAGTGTCCCTCCTGCTGGATGCCAAGAGGCAGGAGACACTGGGGGACACTCATTCAGAGGGGAAAGCAGGGGAGGAGACTGAGATGCAGATCTGGGACACAGCCAGTGCATGGGATGAGGAGAGGTCCCCAGTCACATCCCTACCAGAGCTGGGACTGTCCTCAGGGAGCGTGGCGGGCAGCACAGTGGTTCCCACATGGGCAGATGGGCTGAAGAAGCCACCTGCACTGCTCACCTGCAGGGGAACAAGTGGCACTGAACCATTTTGTGGTTAATGCACACATATGAAGCACATTAGCTCACCAAGCAATATCGCTAATTAAATAGCAGATGTTAGTTTTTAAAATTCTTAAACTGAACCAAAATACTCAAGTCTAATGGAAATATTATCTAAGTTCCCCCCAAAATTGTTTGTCTTGTTAATACCTCAAAATCTGTAGAAAGACCCAATGAGTCTATGACACATTAAATATTTGTCATTGTAAAAAGGGTGATCAAACTATAGTAGTAAATGTTTTTAAAAAAAAAGATATTACAGTAAAAGACACATTGCTAACAATCCCCCTCAAGATACTCTCTCTCACGTTGAACACACTTACCCCCTGGTTCTTGCCACTTTCTGAAGCAATTCCAGGTTCCTCTTTCCTGAGTGTCTTTATGAGGTAGGATCAAAAATACAATGAACTCTGCTGCCAAGTTCCATCCAGTGGAAAGGCAGGCTGGTCGAAACATGACACTGTGTCCTCCTCTGCCTTATTCACTGAATCTGGCACCAGGCAACTTCTGGCTCTTTTCCGAAGTCAAAACAACCATGAAAGGGAAACATTTTAAATCAGTTTAGGACATAAAAGCAGCCAGGATAGTGCAACTAAAGACACTAAGGAAAGAGAGTTGCTGCAGAAAGTAGCAAGGCCGACAGGATAATTGTGTTCAAAGTGAGGGAGGCTTAGCAGCAATGTATTTTTTACCGCAGTCGTGCTTTTGTAAATTTGAACATTCCATGCTTTTTGATCACCCCTCATTACCATCCTTCGAGAACATCAGTTCCTCCCCATAATGTTCTTACACTGACCACCAGCAGTCCCCTGAATGCCCAGAGCACCGGTAGACACTGAGACTGGAAAAAAATGGTAGCAGCTCACGGGGCAGGGGGTCAAATGCATCACATCTCCAGCACCGGGCTCCCTGCAGTACGGCCATCAGGTACTAAGTGACATTTCTGTTTTGTCAACAGACCAGCAGTACTCATGGTCCCCAACGCAGCACTTCAATGAGGAAAGATATTCCCCCGCCCCCAGGAACATGAAAGGTTTATCGGGAAGTCGAAACCAACCGCAGCTGTGTGTGGGTCACACGTGTGGCCTAACACCCACTGACGACTGCGAGCACCCCCACGACCACCTGCGCCACGGGCAGGATGTGCGGCAGCCCTACCTGCTCAGCCCGGCCGAGAGCTGCCCGCTGGACCACCACCGCTGCTCCCCCCGGAGCTCCGTGCACTCGGAGTGCGTGATGATGCCCGTGGTACTGGGCGACCATGTGTCCAGCAGTACCTTTCCCAGGATGCACTACAGCTCCCACTATGACACCAGGGACGACTGCGCCATGTCGCATGCCGGCTCAAAGGTCAACCGCATCCCCGCTAACCTCTTGGACCAGTTCGAGAAGCAGCTGCCGCTGCACAGGGACGGCTTCCACACGCTGCAGTACCAGAGGGCCTCGGCTGCCCCCGAGCAGCGCAGCGAGAGCCCGGGCCGGATACGGCACCTGGTGCATTCTGTGCAGAAGCTCTTCACCAAGTCACACTCACTGGAGGGCTCCTCCAAGAGCAATATGAACGGGACCAAGGGGGACAGCCGGGGGGATGACCACCACCACGGCCACCACTCCAAACACAGTAAGCGGAGCAAGAGCAAGGAGCGCAAGCCCGAGGGCAAGCACAGGTCGGGCATGAGCAGCTGGTGGAGCTCAGATGACAACTTGGACAGCGACAGCACGTACCGCACACCCAGTGTGGCCACCCGGCACCACATGGACCACCTTGCCCACTGCTACCCCGAGGCACTGCCCAGCCCCTTCGCGGACTTGTCCCTGAAGACCTCCAAGAGCAACAATGACGTCAAGTGCTCGGCCTGCGAGGGCCTGGCCCTGACGCCAGACTCCAAGTACATGAAGCGCAGCTCCTGGTCCACGCTCACAGTGAGCCAGGCCAAGGAGGCCTACCGAAAGAGCTCCCTGAACCTGGACAAGCCGCTGGCCCACCAGGAGGTGAAGCCCGCCCCGAGGCCATGCCACTACCTCCAGGTGAGGCCCCCAGCCACAGCCTGGCAGCCATGGTCCGTGGGTTATTGTTACCACCTTCCATTGGCCGACAAGGGCTGTGTAAGTACAGCTGGTTGTGCAGCATGGTTTGGAAATATGGGTGTGCTGTAGGAAGAGCTCACTGCCCCGGCCGCCCATCTTGGTGTGTTTGTGCTGAGAACACTTCATGCCTCTCTTGGCAATTTTTTTATTGAAACACGGCCTTTGTACATCTCTGTGGGGTGCCAAGTAATAACTTGATACATGCATGTGATGGGTAATGATCAGAGCAGGGTAAGACACTCTGTCTCCTCCAGTATTAATCATTTTTATGGGAAGTTTTGAGTTCTTTTCTAGCTATTTAGGAACATATTTTATTGTAACTAGTAGCTGCCCTACTGTAACTTTGAAGTATGCATATGTGATTATTAACTGCTGTCACCACGTTGTGAAATAGGTCCTGTGGCATCATTCCTCCCATCTAAGTGGAGTTCTCTGTCCTCTGACCAGCACCTCCCATCTCCGGCCCAGCCCCTGGTAACTCCTTCCCTCCTCTTTTTCTGTGAGTCCCAGAGCTTTAGCATCCACAGGAGTGGGACTGTGTGCCTGATTTGTTTGTCTTCACGTGATGTCCTCCAGATTCACCCACGTCATTGCAAGTGGCAGGGTCTCCAACATTGCTGAAGCTGAATAGTACTCCATGTGTCCAAGAGCCACATCCTCCTAGCGTTCACACCTTTATGGACCCTGAGGTCACTTCAATTTCCTGTGAATTATGCTGCAGTGTTCTCAGGCAATCTTGGCAGGGAATCTTGGAGAGTGATGTTGGCCATTGAGGCCTCCCAGGACCTCTGCTGGACCATCACTGTAAACACAACAGGCATCCCCTGAGGCCTCAGCAACAGCTGTAGAAACATACTGGCCCCATAGAGCATGGGCATATGAAGTCGCCAATGGCAGTGGGCCTGCCTCTCCACCGAGCCGCACCCCACAAGGCAGCAGTGCCTTTGAGCCCATGGTGCAGGGAGTCTGTGTCTCTCTAGGGTGGGAATGAGATGAATTTACAGACAGTGGCTGGCAGGAGTTGGCACACTGTGGAACCCTGTATTTTATACGGTTCCCTCTCCATCTTCTAATCGTGCCACCACCCATCACCAGGGATGCCAGGAAGCTCCAGCCTTAGGAATGCCGCCCTCTAGGCCAGGGCTGAGGAGTCCGCTGCAGCTCCTGCTGCAGGCCATGGTGTCTGTTAGCAAGACTGGGGAGTCTCAGGCTTCCTTGCATACTTGTAGTATGTGCATTCGCCTCCACGCATCTCTCCTGCTTGCGAGAGAGCAGGTGCGGTGGCCCATTTGGTCTGGAGAAATCCTCCTGGAATCGTGAGTAACAGTGCTGGATGCCGGCTGAGTCACTGGAGGCCAGTCAGCAGAAGAGAGAGACAGCTGTGAACCAGTGTGGAGCCCAGTGGTTCAGAGCCATCAGCGGCCCAGCTCCTCCTGTGCCTTGTCCCATCTCTCAGGGCCTGTTCTGAAAGGAGATGCTGACCAGATCGCTGTGGAGACAGGTTTATTCAGATACAAGCTGCTAGTTGGATAAAATACTACTTTGGTACCAGGGCAAGGGGCTTGAATTTTGCTTGTAGTTGGCAAACTCTAATATCCGCGTGTTAAAATTTTATCTCTCCTTATCTGAGGGAATGTGGTGAGTAGAACTGGGGTCCATGCTCTGGTTTTGTCATTATGGAACCAAACTCTTGTCTCTTCTGTTTACCTGGGAAATGTCTATTGGCATCTCCAGAACACATTAGAATAATGCCATAGTCAGGATGGCATTTCCACCTGGAGCCTCCTGGCCTGTCCAGCCTGCTGCCCCGTGGCTCCCACTGCACCTTCTGCATAGCCCCCACCAATGGTTCATGCTCCCCACAGCCTCCAAACAGCGCTGCTTAAGTGATTGGTTATGAGAAATGTGAGTGGTACACAAAGGCCGATCATAGTATACCAGAGCCCATACCCTGTCACCCGCTGTCGGAAGCCATTGGTGTGGGGCTGGTCTTGTGTCATCTGCCCCTCACCTATCCCTCCCAGGTTAGGCTGACGCAGACCCTATCCACCATATAACTGCAGCCATAAACACCTCCATATCCATCTCTAAAAGATCCACATTGACAGATAGGACTCCTTTTGAAACATAGCCACAATATCTAATCAACTTTTGGAACACTAATTCTTCAATATTTTCAAATACTGAGTCACTATGCAAATTTCCGGAAGGGCTGTCAACTCCTTTTTAGCAGTGTGTCTGCCTCAAGATCCAGAGGAGGGTCCATGGTGGGGCTGGCTGAGTTGATCTCTGTTAAGCACAGTTTTCCCTCCGCCTCTCTCCTCTTCACCTTTGAATTGTTTTATTTTTTAAATGCCCTGGTTTTGGCAGCATGTGCTGGTCCGAGGCCTGTGGTTTGGACTCTGTCCCGGTGTCACTGCGGATGCTCCTCTCAGTGATTGCCACACCTGGACCCCTGCCCATGGCTCCTTCCAGAGCCATCTCGGTCACAGTCCTGTCTCTCAGCTGAGGAAGCCTTGTCAAGCACCCCCGTCTCTCCCAGGTCCCCCCACTCTGCCTGGACCCAAAGGGCACAGTGAGCCGGAAAGCTGAGCAGGGTCAGCAAGGGGTCAGGCGATCTGTGGTCGTAGCAAAATGCATTTTCCATACTTCCGAACATCATGTCTGTTTATAGTACCATGAAAAACAAAAATGACAAGCTGCGATCAGATGCTGTGGAAAGATGTGACTCAGTGGTACAAAGCATTAGAGTGAAATACCCTGGTATTAAGTACATAATGTGTGAGGGGAAGAGAGAGAGCAGTCGCTGTGGCTCCAGCCTCACACTCTGTGACCAGAGCCCACAGGTGGTCCTCACTCAGTCCAGCCTCCCTGCCCCAGGATTACACATCCTGTGGCGTTAAACCTGCACACCATTGGCCCAAGGCCAGGTGAGGCATTGCTGTGGGTTGGGAGCCCAGGAAGCACCTTGGAACCATTGTCCACGAGGCCCCTTCCCTCCAGCAGCAAGCTGCTTGTCCCCCTTTCACCACTGATGAGGTGGCAGCGGTGCCTTCCCTCCTCCTTGTCTTCCAGTGGTCACAGGATCACGGTGAAAGATTTATGAGACCAGCATCACTAATTACTCACGCATCTCCTCAGGCTGTTTGTGTCCTAGGACTCAGCAGAATTGATGTCCAGTGCCTTCAAAGTTGTGCCCCAGCTGACTGCTTTTCACTTCTGGTGGAAAGATGCAGGTTCCGGGTCCTTACAAACCCAGTTTTTACTTCGGAATGGCAGTATCAGGGAAATAAACGAGTTTGTCTGCTGTAAGAATAAGAGTTAAAAGAGCAGGAAGGGAGATGTAAATGTTCAGGAGCACCATTCGTTTTCTGTCTAAGAACTAGAGCTCCACAGTGAACAGAGGGCTGCGTTTTAGTTCCACCTTCAGCCTGTGCTGAATATGTAGTTAATATTGCAAGAAGATTGTTCATAAGTAGGTCAAACATTGCGAATAGAATCAGAAGAAATTCTGGCCACATTATTCCTTCCCAAGCTCTTGTTTTCCTGTTTTCTGCATCAGCAAACCAACTGCCCAAGGCCACACTCCCAGTGCCCATGGTGGGACTGTGGACAGGGACTCAGGACAGCTTGACTTGGAGCAGATGGCTCCCAGGAGCCACCACAGAGAGCATGCTCCTTTGCCCCTGTGTCCCCTGGCTGTCTGCCTCCAGGGTCTGAGGTAGAGTGACTGTCGAGGGTGTGCTCAGTCACTCCCCTCTGTTCCCAGGTAGGGCAGGAGCCATGGGAGAAAAAGTAACTCAGGCGGGAGAGTGGTGCTTGTGAGCAACGAAGTTTCCTGCTTGTAAAGTGCTTCAGACTTGCCCTCCCAAGTCCCGGACACTCCCTAGCTAAACACTGGAAAGGTTTTGAACTTGATCTCACCCTGCCTTCAGGGTGCCAGTGTGGACACTCAGTCACAAAGATCATGGAGTTTCCGTTCAGGCACACAAAGCACACTTAAAACTCTGCCTTTCCCAGGGACGTTGGATCAGGGAAATTTTATGTGCTGCAGTTTAGAACAGAACACTCACCTTTTACAGGACAGAGCCAGGCTCCCAATCCGTTGTTCCTACACTAAGAATTTCAAAGAACACCAAGAAATACTCCCCACTGACTGTTTGTTTCCACACTCTCCGGAAAAGAACACTAAACTGAAGCAGAGTGGGGGCTATGTGTGATTGCTGAAGAACCAGGCCGCTCTGACCACCCTGTCTCAGGTGCCCCTGGCCTTGCTACCGTTTCCTTCATGGAAGAGCTAGGTCTGTCTGTGTTCCACTGACACCTAATATCTGTGCATGTGTATGGGGTAGTGTGATCACTTAACGATGTATGATGATCAGCCAGCTAATTAGTGTTTCTGTCTCCTCTTCTTTGTTTTGCTTGGAGCCTTTGTGCCTGTTTCCTCTGTCTAGTTCCTAGTGAGACATATAAAGGGTTGCAAACTGCCCGCAGACTGTGCTGTAGAAAACCAGAACGGATCCTCCTGACTTGCTCTGCTTGGGCAGCTGTTCCCCGTCCACTGCCTCCCGCCTTCCCAAGGTTCTAGGCATCACTGTTCTCTCCTCATCTCTGAGACGCTTTTTTAGCTTCTGCAAATGAGTCAGAGGATGTGTGGTATTTGTCTTTCTGTGGCTGGCTTATTTCACTCAATACAATGTCCTCTGGGTCCATTCGTGTGGTTACAAATGAAAGGATCTCTTCCCTTTCTGCCTGAATGACACTCCGTTGTGTGTATATATTATGTTTTCTTCATCCATTCATCCCTTGAAGGGCACTTCTGTGGACTCAGTATCTTGGCTACGGCCAGTTGAGCTTCAATAAACATGGGTGTTCAGATGTCTCCTACATAGACTCATTTTACCCCCTTTGAATACACACCCAGCAGTGGGGTTCCTGGATTACAGAGCAGCTCTCCTTTCAGTTTTCTGAGGAGCTTCCATACTGTTTTCTGTAATGGCTGTAGTAATTTACATTCCCTCCAGTATTGCGCAACAGTTCCTCTTCCTCGCGGTCCTTGGCGGCATTTATTTTGTGCAGTTTGGGCAGCAGCCTTTCTGCCTGGAGTGCAATGATATTTCATCATGATTTTGATTTGCATTTCCCTGATGAATACGGCTCTTGAGCATTTTTTTGATGTACTTATTTGTGATTTGCATATCTTATTTTGAGAATTTTTTTCAGATCATTTGCCCATTTTTAAAACCAGACTTTTTTATTGAATTTTTCTCAGTTCCTCACATATTCTGGATATTAATTCCTCAAGGAGCTTTTAAATATTTTCTCCTATTCTATAGGTTGTCCTTTTACCCTGTTGACTGTTTCATTTGCGTATGGAAGCTTCTTAATTTGTTATAATTCCATTTTTCTGTTACTGCTTTGGTTGCCTATGCTTTGGGGGTGTTTTCAAAAAATTCATTCCCAATAGTGACATCTTAAAGTTTTTCCCTGTGTTTTCTTCGAGTAGCTTCAGAGTTTCCAGTCTTACATTCGGTTCCTTGATACATTTTAAGTTGATTTTTTTGTACAGGGTGAAAAATACCGGTCTAGTTTCGTTCTTATTTGTGTGCCTATCCAGTTTCCCCATCACCATTTATTGAACGAACTGTCCTTTCACTAGTATACATTTTTGGCTCCTTTGCCAAAGATCAGTTGGCTGCAGATATGTGGATTCATTTCTGGATTTTCAATTCTGTTCCACTAGTCTGTGTGTCGATTTTTGTGTCTGTAGTGTGTTGTCTTGGTTACTGTAGTCCTGTAGTATTTATGTCTTGAAATCAGATACTGTGATGCCTGCAGCCTTGTTAATTCTGCTCAGTATTGCTTTTGGCTATATGGGGATTTTTATGATTCCTTATGAATTTTAGGATTATTTTCTGTTTCCATGTAGAAGTCAATGGATATTACAATGGAGAATCATTAAATCTGTAAATCGCTTTGGGTAGTATGTTCATTTTGACAGTAATAATTCTTCCAACCCATAAACATGATTTGTGCATGTATCTTCCTTAATTTCTTTTATCATTGTTTTATAATTTTCATTGTAGAGGTCATTCACATAATTTGTTGAAGTTATTCCTAGGTATTTTGTTTTTCTTGTAGCAATTGTGAATGAAATTGCTTCCTACATTTCATAGCAAGTTGCCGTTTTTCTGTGACAATACTACTGATTTCTGCATGTTGATCTTTTTACCTTGCAACTATAAGGAATTCATTCATCAGCTCTTAGGATTTTCTATATATAGCATCCCGTCATCTGCACGCAGGGAAAAGCTGACTTCTTCCCTTCCTATTGAACGTGCACATTGTTCTAGACTTCTAGCATGCTGTTGAGCAAGCGTGACAAATGCAGACATCCTTGTATTGGTCCAGATCTTAGAGGAAATGCTTCTGGCTTTCCCCAGTGTGTTGCTGGCTGCAGGTTTGTCTGATATAGACTTTACCAGGTTGAGGTACATTCCTTCTATAGCTAAGCTGATGAGAAAGTTTTTATCAGAATAGATGTAGAATCTTATTGAATGCTTTCTCTGCATCTGTCGAGATATCATATGGTCTTTGTCCTTCACTCTATTGATGTGGTGTATTGTTTTTAATTTGCATATATTGAGCCATCCTTACGTCTCTGGGATAAACTCTCCTTGGCCATGGTGTGTGATCTATTCGATATGTGATTGGATTTGTTTCGCTAACACTATATGGAGAAACTTGCATCTGTTTCTTCAGGGGTGCGGTCTTTGGGTTTCTATTTTGTTGTGTCCTTGTCTGGTTTCCATATCAAGGTAGTGCTAGCCTCATAGAATGAGTTTGGAAGATTTCCTTCTCTTTCCGTTCTGTTTTGTCTTGTTTGGAATAGTTCGAGAAGAATCAGTATCTTTTTGAAAGTTTGTGAATTCAGCAGTGAAGCGATCTCCTTGCTCCTGAGCTAATCTTTGTTGGAAGACTTTACTGTTGATTCAGTCTTCTTACTGTTATTGTTCTACTCCCATTTTCTGTGCCCTCGTGGTTCAATTTTGGTAGGTTAGGTATGACCAGAAAATCGTCTATTCCTGCTGGGTTCTCTACTTTGTTGGCATATAGCTGTTCATAATGG